>JAZBGY010000062.1:26831-136455 GCA_037414755.1 Lydus trimaculatus | reverse complement strand
TAATTTTTCATTTGATTTCATTCAGAATTCCACTTAATTTGTATGATATGTTTTCAGTTGTTGTTCCGTCTAGAACAGCCCCATGGTACTGGTGATATCTTTGTAGCATGGCAGAAAGGTTCCGGTATGTATTTAGCAACAACTGGTATTGATTCGATGGTTAATATTTTCAATCGTTATGGTGAAGTCCAAGATCGAATTCGTTTACCAACGTAATTTTACATTATTTTTTTCGACAATATTTCAATCCTTAATTCTATTGTGTGTTGATAGTTTATGTGCTGGATTTTCATGGGATTCTGATGGTGATCTACTTGGTATCATTTGTCATTCATCACAATTAATATTATGGGATGCAAACAGTTCAAGAAAGATACAAATCGATGTACGTTTAAAAGATAACATGTCGTGTTTAGTTTGGGCGAAAAGGGATCCAATATTAGCTGTAGGAACAGTTAAAGGCAATGTTTCTATCTATAATCATAACACATCAAAGTAATTGTAACCCTTTTTTTCGGTAGTAATTGTTTTTTTGATGGAAATTACAACTTTTAGACGGATACCTATCATTGGGAAACATACAAAAAAGATAATTTGTGGTGCGTGGAATAGTGAGAATCTTCTAGCTTTAGGTTCTGAAGATAAAACAATATCGATTAGTAATTTAGATGGGGATACTTTAAAAATGATTAATTTAAGAGCGGAACCGTTTGATTTGCAATTTTCGGAGATGAAGCTTGATGAACGTACCGGTGGAGAGAATACTGTAATCTGCTTATCAATATTATTATTATTATTATTAAATATTGTTAATATAGGTTAGTGTGATTGTTGGCAAGAAAACGTTGTATTTGTACAATTTATTAGATCCGGAAAATCCGATTGAATTAGCATTTCAACAACATTATGGCACAATAGTTGCATATAAATGGTATGGTGATGGTTATATATTGATTGGTTTTAGTGCTGGTTATTTTATAGCAATTTCCACATATATACGTGAAGTTGGACAAGAATTATTTCAAATTCGTAATCATAAGAATACATTGACCGATATTGCTGTATGTGAAATTATTGGAAAAGCTGCATCTTGCGGTGATAATACGTAACATTATCAATTTTAATTATAATCAATCATTGTTTAACAATTATTGTTTTTCTCTAAAATTAGAATAAAAATCCATGATTTATCTAATCTACAAGAGACTTCGAGTGTTCTAACATTACCACAAGAAGCCGGTTTAGAACGTTTATGTTGGAGTAATGATGGTCAATTATTTAGTGTTTGTACAAAAGGTGGTTCATTAAATGTTTATGTATCACAAGTGCCTTTATTAACATCTGTATGTCCACCGAGAATTGCTTTATTATCAAATTTAACAGAAATTAGCATCTACAACTATACAACTGATCGAGTTAATTCTATTAAAAAAAAAAAAATAACAAAATTAAACATTTTATTAATAAAACAATAAATTTTAGACAAAATTACAACCAATATTTCTAACATTAGATATTGAACCAAGCTTTATTGGTATTGGTCCATATCATTTAGCTGCCGGTATGAATAATCGTATATGGTTTTATGATTTAACACATACCCAATCGGATAATGAAGATGGATTTTTACAATTAAAAGATCGTCAATATTTAGGTGGTATTAGTAGTATACGATTGAATCAACAATATATTTCTGTATTATTTGAGGGTAAAATTCAATTACATACGGTAGGTATAATTTATAATTACAATAATTGCCGTTAGATGGCAGCCCAAAAGTGATCAATAATGATTATATTTTTAACCCTTATCCGACACAAGCCAACTTGTTACCATTTATACTAGATTAAAAAGGGGTAGTTTGACTTCTTTTAAGCCTCCATCTATTGATATCCCAGTCAGCGCGTCACATTTGCATAATATGTGTTCTCTCACTGTCTGCTTTACCTAATTCTTTGAGATGGTATCTCACTGGGCAGTGCCCATTTAAGAGTCCCGTTACCAGTCTTAGTTCATTTCTACTTAGGTCGAGAATTAATAAACTTCTTCGACCGTCGCATTCCTGGACGTGTCTCCAGTGGAACATTTTTCTACTCTATTTCCACCCACAGATTTCCTACTTTTTGTGGGTCTTTGCTAGGCTACAGAATGACTCCGAATCTATGAGTGGAGTCATATCACCTGTTCTTGCAACAGCTATTTCGTTTCCAGCAAATCCTTGATGATCTGCTACCCATGCAAAGGTAAGTGTGTTGCGCTAAGCCAGTTGTTTAAGAGATTGACGACATTCCCAGGTAGTTTTTAACTTTAAAGCTTTCAACAGTACACACTGTTCCTTTGTATGTTTTACTACGGACAGACATACGGCCTCTATAACGCCTCCATATTCTTGGATATTGTTTTCATCGGCTAGAATTATTCAAATTGCTTTGTCCGGATAAGGGTTAAACGATAATTACTGGGATTACTTGTAATTGAATAAAATGATTGTAGATAGAACAAGTGGATGTTAATGATGATGATCGTGAAACAATAATGTTTCCTGATAATAATAATTCAATAAATACATTGATAACATGTCATATATTAACAACAGATTTTTTAATTTATGGTACAGATATTGGTAATATTATCTATTTTTTAATTGATGAATGGAATATAGCCCATGAATATAAACATATTGTTGGTATTAATGAGATTTATAGTGATCCAGCTGGTACACGTTTAGTATTTGTTGATAATAAAGGTTTTGCTTATGTTTATAATGCTGTAATAATTTCTTTATTTCATTCTATTATTATTATTATTATTTTTATTAATTATTGTTTAAAATTTTAGGTGATTAATGAGGCAATTTTAATACCAGAATTACCAAATAAAATTAACGGTATTATATGGGATAGTAATATAAATGATAGGAATATATTTATAATTTATAATGAATCTGTGATTTATACATATATTTATATTAAATTTAGTATAAATGGTTCTAGAATAGAAAAATTAGGACAAACAAATTTAATAACAAAACAATTACCAATTTTAATGTATTCAGGTGAAATTGTATCAGCTACATTAAATGGTCAATTAACACAAATTCTATTAAATACACATGATAATCTACAAATTGGTATTGTACAAGATAATGATCGTACAATACTTGAAACGAATTTTAATAAACAATTAGCTCTACATAGGTGTGATTTCAAACAAAAACTGTGATTATTTTTTTTGTAAAATCTTAATTTCGTAGATTTAATGCAGCTTTAACCACTTGCGATTTGTTAAAAACAGATGAATTCTATCGTAAACTAGCAATAGAAGCTTTAAAATATTTAGAAATCGAATTAGGTAGATTCGTGTGTAATTATTTATTTATGTTTCTTAAAAAAATTGAATTTTAAGCAATTCGTATTTATCGTCAATTGGAGGATGTTTCAATGGTATGGTCATTAGAACATCTACACAATATAGAAGATTATAAATCATTATGCGGTTATATAATGATGTATTTGAATGATTTTGATAAGGCACAAGAATGGTTTTTAAATTCAACAAATCCAATGGCTGCATTAGAGATGCGTCGTGATCTATTACAATGGGATGAAGCATTGAATTTGGCGAAAAAAATGGCACCCGAACAAGTTGCATTGATATCACGTGAATATGCACAACAATTAGAATTTACGTAATTTCAATCAATTAATTAATTAATCCAAATAATTATAATTTTAAATTATAGTGGGAATTATTCAGAAGCTTATATACATTATGAGAAAGGGTTGCAAGAGGATTTAAATAATGAACATACGTTTATTTGTAAAGCTGGTATATGTCGTACAGCATTACAATGTAAAAATTATCGTCATGGTATTAGTATAGCATTAGAATTAGATAATAAACAATTATATAAAGAATGCGGTGATATATTAGAGAGAAATAAGCAATATTTAGATGCTGGTAGATTATTTGAGAAATGTGATAATTATGATCGTGCTGCTAGCAATTATATAAAATTAAAAAATTGGTTAAAAATCGGTGAATTATTACCATTAATAACATCAAATAAAATCCATTTACAATATGCAAAAGCAAAAGAAGATGATCAACAATATGATGAAGCATGTAAAGCATATTATCATGCAAAAGATTATGATAATGTTATACGTTTACAATTAGATTATTTAAATAATCCAGAAATTGCAGTTGAATTAGTACAAGAAACAAAAAGTATAGAAGGTGCAAAATTAATTGCGAAATTCTTTCAACGTTTAAACGATTATACATCAGCTATCAAATTTTTAGTATTATCACATTGTAATGATGAAGCATATGATTTAGCACGTAAATATGGTAAAATGCAATTATATGGTGAAATATTATTAAATACATTAACAATCGATGAGATAAATGTAAAAGATTTTGCAAGTATTGCATTATATTTTGAAAATGAACATAATTCATTATTGGCCGGTTTATATTGGTATCATGCTAAAGAATATAATAAAGCAATGAAACATTTATTGAAAGCATCGAAAATTAATTCAAATGAAAATCAAGCAATTAGTATTGCAATTGATGTTGTTGCATCATCACATGATGATTTTATTGCAAATCAATTAATTGAATTTTTATTAGGTGAAAGTGATGGTATACCAAAAGATCCAAAATATTTATTTCGTTTATATATGGCTAGAAAACAATATAAAGAAGCATCAAAATCAGCATTAATTATTGCTAATGAAGAACAAATTAATGGTAATTATCGTAATGCACATGATGTATTATTTGCAATGTATCAAGAATTAAAACAGAATAATATACGTATACCGCAAGAAATGCAAAATAATTTAATGTTGTTGCATAGTTATATTTTGGTACGTTTACATGTACGTCGTGGTGATCATCTAAAAGGTGCACGTTTACTAATCAGAGTTGCTAATAATATCTCGAAATTCCCATCACGTAATCATAATTTTTATCATTAATTTTGTGTTTTTCTTTAATTAAATTTGTTTGTTTTTTTTTTTGGTAGATATTGTGCCGATTTTAACATCAACAGTAATCGAATGTCATCGAGCTGGTTTAAAATATGCCGCATATAAATATGCAACGAAATTAATGGATCCTGAATATCGTAAAAATATCGATACGAAATATATTAAAAAAATTGAAGCTGTTGTACGTAAACCACCAAAATCGAATAAAGATAATAATAATCTTAATATTGATCCAATTGAACCGATGACATTATGTCCATATTGTGAGAATCCATTACCTGAAACTGAAATTAATTGTAATTCATGTAAAAATAATGTACCATTCTGTATTGTAACGGTTAGTTTTCTATCAATAATGTTTTCTATTAAAACTGATTGTTTATTGTTTCTAATTTAGGGTCGTCATATTGTTAGTAACGATTTAACAGCTTGTCCGAAATGTGATTTTCCTGCAATTAGAACAGAGTTTATCGAGTAAATGATTCGATGTTTGTTACGTGATTTTCAATGATTGATTTTTGTTTTGTTTGTAGGATTTTGAATACCGAAGATGTTTGTCCGATGTGTACGGAAAAGATCGATTCGAAACATTTAATTAAAATCGATGATTATAAACCGTATTTAAATATAGATTAGACAGGATCTCTATTTTATTTCTATTTATTTTTTCAATTGTTATACAAATTGCAATGTTTAAAGTGTAAATTTTCGTGCAATAAAGATGCAATATTTTACAAGCTGTTCCTGCTTCTATTTTCAAAGTAATGCTCTAGGCATCGTTATATCCGAGTATCGTTATACCAGACTTTGGGTGATATTAATTAAACATATCGGAACGTGTCTGTCCACTGAAATGGACAGATTTCTGCCACATTGCCAGATTGTCTAATATCACCCTTAGCCACTACTATAAAAGAAATCGTCCTATCTAACAATAAGCCAAAAGACCACCTACCCTGCTTTCACTCCGTTGATGAATAAGTTGGTATGATTCAAGAGTAGAATACTCCTCTGATTAGGTCCCCCAAACAAGTCAAAACAACCGGGATTCGGTTACATAATTCCATAGTCACCCAAAAATTGTCTCAAAGTTTTTTTATTTTATTCAAAAAACTTTTAGTCTTTACAGCTACCCTCCTGAACGTTAAGAAGCTCTCTGTTTAGAACATGAACTCAAACAAACGTTCTTTATAACCGAACTTTTCTCCGTTTGAACGTGCTGTCGTTAAAAACGGATTATACGCTGAATTATATACAGTTACGTAAAGACAGCTTTGAGTTTTGAGGACGAAGAATTGGGCATAGTGTGGCGTATTTTTCCAAAAAATAGTCCATAATGTCCTTTGATAGTAGGTGAAATATTCGCATAATAGAAGCCTTCTGTATTTTATTGTGTTCTACCAACTTTTTCCACGAAAAATTAGCTTTGAAAATGTACACTTTTTTTTTGTTTCTGTTATTCTCCTGACCCCAACTGTTTTAATATAGAATGTTTGAAAACAGTTGATAAAATAATAAAATATTTAATTAATAACTTCCCTAATTGAAAATAACAACAGCGAAATAACGAAGCTCTCGCTAAATCAAAATTGAAAATAATTGAAATAGTTTCTCATTTATTACAAGTATTAAATTCTGCCAGTGGAATTCTCCAATTTATCATTTTATTCTCTCCAAATAATGATTAAAGATAATTTTACGTAAATCAATCTATGTAGCTGGGTTTTTAAACATTTCTACAGTTAATATGTGAAAATCTCTATAAACTAAGACTTAAATTACACAGTACAAGTATGCTAGTCTTCAGTTAAGCCTTTAGAACAAGTTGCTAAACTCTTACAGCTTTATCACTCCAGAACCGTTCAGACAACAATCTAGAACGTTACAGGAATAGATAGGGGGGCTTAATTCCAACACACACCTTTAATTATACTCTAATTAATTCATACAAGTTTCCAGTATTTCCACAAAGTTCCAAACTACAATCTTCCTAATTTGTTTTTAATAAAAATTTATCAATTTTTCTTCAAATATAAAATATATCGAATATGGATATCTTGGGAGATATTTGTCGGGTAATGTGTTGCCGCAATGGGATATAACATTTGCAAATCACGGATTAAGAGTAAACTTGTACAGTTTCTGAAAGTTTTTGGGACGATTCCCGATGGTGTAATCTATCGAAGACTACCCTCCTTTAGGCGTCACGGCGCCCATTAGCCATCTCCAACGGCGAACTCATGGGAGTGACCCGTATATACGATATCGCAGTAACCAAAGTCGTTGTTTGATAACATTTATCATTGAATTATGAAAAGGTAAAATCGAACATTTACAAGACATTTTCCCGTCTATAAGCATCAATCTCAATTCTTTTCCAATAGTAACCGTAATATTAAAATCAAATTAAGTTACTCTGGTGTGTAGGAGCATGAGAGTTTCTACTTTTATTTATTAAATTCACGATTTTAGAATATCGACATGAAGGTATATCTGTGTTATATCGGGGGAATTATAGAATTGACATCGACGAATTTGAGGAAGGAGATGAAAGTGGTGCATTCATCTGAATGAATTTGATTCATTAAACTATCATCGGTTTGTTTTAGTTGTAGAAATGTGGAATTAATTAAAAAAGTCGCGGTGAAAACAAATGACATTCAATTTATTGATAAAAACAATACTAGAACTTTACGAATAGGGTGGAAAACGAATGAGACACGCGTTTTTTCTACCATTTTACCCAGACACAAGCTATTACCCAACTGTCATTTCTGTATCGATAAGAAAATGTTAAATTAATACAATTTTTTTTTTGCTTTTTCCTAATGATGATTTCTCTTATTCTGGGGAAGTAGTAGGGTGATATTATAGAGGTAGAAAGATGGAAATTCGTGTTGTTGTTTGTGTGTTGTTTCATTCTGGTGGCGGCCATACAAAACGAATCCGCATAAAGTTAATGGAATCTTAATTTTTAATCTCAAACAAAACAAAAAAACAACAACAACACAGAAAGAGATTTATTTTATCTTTAACTAAACAACCCAAGACCGGGACTTTTACCTCATAACCTCCGGCTGAAATTTCTTATTAATGTTCTGTATGAAATTTAATTACGTAATATTCAAACAAGACCACTACCACAATGGATAAGTTTGTTATGTTCCACATCCATCTCGTGGTAAATTGAGTCCGAAAATTTCTCCGCTTTTATAACTCAAGACAAAAAAAAAATAATTGTAAATTAAAGGGGCGCCCTTTATTGTATAATAGTTATACGCCACTTTTCCGCACAATTCGTTTCAAGCAAGAGAGTTTGATCTGATTCTAAATAGTTAAAGCGAATGGAATTTTGAAAGCAATCCGAGTTATAATTCCGATGCCATACTGTACATATTTTAATACAACTATAGTTGACTAAAATCCCACACCCGGTACACTAAACTAAACTGTTATTTTATGTTGGAAAATACCTGCACGCAAACATGCTTTGAAGTTGCCCCAAGAGTTTATAGTATAGAAGTTATGCACCATGTCCTGAGCAATATTCAAACTACTTATATGGTTTAAAGTTTATGGGGTTTAAAACTTAAGGGTTGTACCTACTATATAGTGAATTGATGATTTAAGAATTTCCAACAAATGCTCTTTCGTATTCTAATAACCCTTAAAATAAGTTGTGACTTATCAATGGAAAGGGATAAATTCACCCCCTGTTTTTATATCAAGTATATATACGCAATTTTTATGTGAATTGGCGTAGGAAACACGACCGTTATAGCCGCTGGTTTGGAATCCTTTAATTTAAACACGTGTCATCCAAATCTCATAGACAAACACTGATGAGTGATGATGCTAGTTCACTATCGTCCGCTTTGAATATAATAGGGGGGTTGTTTTAACCAAACCAGTTAAGGGTGAGTATACGTATTTTAATAATAATAATAATAATACTCACAACCGTATGATTGATTAGTCAAATTTCGTAAAAATCCGTATTAAAGTTATCTAAAAGGGTGTGTGTTATCAATTTTCATTTACAATTACAGTTGTGAAAATACAATTGAAGAAAACTATCCATGCGTGGATTATGGACGTAGATCTGGCAATGATAGATGGCACGTGACTTCTGCGGCTACTGATACCGACAGTTCACGTGGCATTACTATTGCCCATTTCACCCTCACATCAACATTAAATCAGTAATAATAATGGGACATATTTAAACATATTTTTTCTTCTTCGATTTTTTGAAACAAGTCAAAAGACAAACAAGGACGCTACTATATACAATATTGGGATTACTTTAGTGTTTGGGGTAACACATCGTGGGAACCCGTACCCATCTCCCTATTTTCGCCATTCATTCGTTACTTATTCTATTACACGCAATTCGCCACCTCATTATAAATGCCAGTTGTACCACCTTTGTATGTATGTATTATCCTGATCTTTTGGCTGTGGTAATAATAGGAATTCTTTTAATCAAATTACGATTTCAAGCGTGAACGGTTTTAAAGAAAAAACTTGTAAAAATCATCGAATTTTATTGGAAATTCGATTGGAAATCGATTGAGATTAAAAGGGGACGTTGGGGATTCGATAAATTGGGGTTTGTGATTTGAAACTAGGCAAAAGCTGTTGATGACGCGGGTGTTTTTCAATAGATTTTTATTCGAAAACGAGGATTATAATCGAATTGAAATCAGTGTAAAAAAGGCACACTCTATATACCTATATTAACGTAGGTATACCTTATGTATAGAAATCGAGAGAGGATAAAAACGATTTTCTCACGAATCAACGGAATTTTGATATTTGTTGTCGTCATTATCAAGATCTCTCAGCTGAAAAGTAAACTTTTCAACGTCTTTTCGCTATGTTTACAAAGGTTTATATAAGAAGAGAGATATACTTATTATAATAATACCGTAAATATTGTTGGAAATTCTACATTTTAATAGTGTGTAACATCTGCTAGATAGTTGGAATATTTCACTCCAATTTATTATTATTTTTAGGTAAATTTACAATGAAATTTTTGCAAATTTATGTAGTAACTTGGTAAACAATAATTGCTATGGAAAAGTTGAAAATAATCCCAGACGAGATCTATATCTCCATTTGCTAACTGTACGGTAATTTTTGTTGTTTTTTTTTTTTCGTTTAGAAAAATATTCCACTAGAACTAATGTAGATGTGAAAAGTTTCAACTATTCTTAATTATAGTTGATTTAAAAATATTTATTTCATTTAAAAGTCGTAAACAAGTCATCTTCTTTTACATTATTTTTTTTTGAATAAAATCTAATTTTCAGAGTATAATTTAATTAAATCTACATTAAAATTTTAATTGAAACACTTTATTACTTCTGCGTATCTTTACCATTTTTCTTTCATTCAATACATATTTAAATTCTCTAAAATTATACGTTCTTATTCATGGATTCATTTCAATCGTAACATTACACACACACTGGGAGATTTATTTAAACTTCAGAAAGAAAAAAAACATTAAAAAAGCGATTATAATTTCAATTAACAATAATGAAACCTACAATATTTTCTAAATTAATCTCATAACGAAATCTAAGCTTATTTATTTTGAATTTATTTGAATAGTTTTTCGGATGGTGGATTTGAATTATCACAACTTAACAGTGTTATTATATTTTGAAAAGATAATCTTAATTATTGCAAGAGATAAAAATGTATTCTATATATATCAAAGTAGAAGTTGTATTTAATTAGAAAAATCAAGCTTTATGCCTTCTGACAGATTTATTACAGTTGAGTCGATCAAATCAAATTTAATCTTGTCTATACATGGATATATAGTTGTCTCAAAACGACTTCACTTTCTGATCAAAATTGTAAAATATTCGACAAAATTATAGATTCCTTCGCCGAGACTCGTACCTGGATCTTCTACCTGCTGGCCTCCTACTGTGCTGGCAGCAGCTTTTAGTTGTGTGAAGAGAAACTTATTTTTCTTTCCTGCCAACTATGTTTCCAAAACTGATACCCAGTTATCTTGATATTATTATTATTTATTATTAGGGAGTCCTTTTTATTTCTTCGGGAGAGATGTATTCCCCTCCCAAATGCCATGCTCTCACATCCTTCAAGGCCTCATTTTGATATTAACTATTCCACTGTTTTAACGCCAAATCGGCCAAGTCAACGAGATTAAGTTTAGCACAGTATACTAATAATGCATTTGGGATCCAAAATAATTCGTGTATTAGAATTTTGGGCTGTCCAGGGCCGCCAAAAGCGGCATAATTCTTCCACGGACCCCAAAAAATGACGTTTCATGATAAGTACAACAACGTCGAGGTTCATTCCGGGTCTCAGAACACCCCAGTCCTCGGTAATTTGTATTGGTTGTATCCCCCTTATGTCGGGCCTGAGGCCGTCTATAGGTGATCTGAAGACTAGACTATGTTGCACCCGGAATGGTTCAACTTTAAGGTGCAGAGTTATTTCCAGATTTATTTTCTGAAGGCGAGTTGATCAAGTCCGGTTCGCTTGAATATATATACAGGTTGGGTGGCTCAAGTGTCGCAGTGATTCGAGATCGAACATTTTGTAGAGAAGGGACAGAAATAAAAGTTTTAAGAACGTATACGGTGACACCTCAGTAGTACCTTGGGGCAGTCAAAAAGGCAGTACACGTTCTTAAAACTTTTATTTCTGTCCCTTTTCTACACATGCATATCTCGAATCAGAGCGACACTTGAGCCACCAATCCTGTATATAGATACACATTAAAGCCGATTATTTTGTACGTTTTATTTGAAAAGATGTATTTAATGTTTTCTCATTTATTTCCAAGTTAAGTAGACACATTTATATTTATCTTTACCTATTGATTTTCAAATTTAACTTACAGCAGAGAAATTGAAAGAGGATTTAAAACGATGACATTAATTTGAAACAATTTATTTTTATCACAAAACAACAACAATCAGTAGGTACTAGCAGCAGTGGATGGAAAATAATTAAAATTGTGTTTGTGAAGAAAAATTCTTTAACAAGTCTGGAAATACGATCATCTCCTAAAGCTTCATAAAATATGCATTAGAATCTAAAAGACGACACTAGTCCGACTCAATTCCCATTAACAAACCAACAGGACTTTTAGTAGAAAGTTATGATGAAATTACTGTGTGTGTGTGTATCATATCATGTCTACCTGTGATGGTCATTCCAGGCGAATAAAATCCAACTTGACATATCTGACAGATCGCATTGTCCAAATTGCCCACCCATTTCACTTACTCCTCCTCTATACTACTCTTACTACAACTGCCACCAGAAATATCAAAAAGCTCAAAGCTCATAATGCGCTGAATTTTCGTATATAAAAGCTCGAGTTGAATTTGAAACTGACACAACATTGTTGTTGTTTTTAGTAGTGGCAGTGGTGGTGGTGGTGGCGGCGGCGGCGTCGAATTATTCGAGAGAGGGAGAGAAGAATTCAACCGGCGCAAACTAAAACGGAAAACGTTTTCCAATTCAGACACGGGACGGACGTACGCTCATTCAGAGTACGAACGTCGGACGGAAAGGACGCGACTACTTTGTTATCGTATAAATTATCAAGTCGTCGATATCGTTGAATTGGTAGAATTTGTTAATAAAATTCAAGATAATAACAATAATTTGTCATAAAATTGTTGAGAAATTTCGTAATTAAAATAGATTAAATTTGTTTAAATATCCGGTGATAAAACGAGAACAGAGTGGTTTTAAATTTTATTGTTGTTTTCACAATTTATTATTAATTATTTTTTTTTTTTAATTATTGTTTACTCTTTTTGTTGTTGGGGTTCAGTGGTAAAATTAGAGACGGTTCAACAAAACCGCCGCAACGACAGGAAATTAAACCTGTAAGTAATTTTTTTCTAATTAAATCTGTAATTATGTACTTCAAACATATACTGTACTTGTACCAGAGAAGATCCTGCAAAATTGCAGGAGTAAAACGAACCGATCCGCCAGCCACGTGGTTAGATCAAATTCGCGCCCACGCTTCTTCACATCCCCCAATTTGCAGACAATTCTTACACAATTTCACGTAATAACAACGATAATAATAATAATAATTCGATTAAGTGTTGAGGAGAGAAATTTAATTTGTTCGGGTTTAATTTTTTTGGTTGTTGTCTCTGTGAAATGTAAACGTAATTGTCCGGTTGAATGAGAAAACGCGAAAGAATTAAACAATTTTTGTATTGTTTATTGTTATTATTATTATTATTAATATCTGGAGTGCAATCGACTTTAAGAAATGATTTTCCAATAATGTTTTTTGTCTTGAGGGAGCAAGCCATCCGTAAAATTACTTATTTCTAATCAATTTACAGGAATGGGCCACGATCAGCCTATTCGATTACGGATAAATCGTTCGATTCCAACTGTAATAACAACAATAATAAAATTGTCAATATTGCCAAATGTTTTTATACACTTACGTATTACAGAGTTTGTTAATTTGTTGAAAAAAATTTCTATGTTAATTTATTCGTATTTTTCCTCTTAATTTTACGAGAGACAAGTTGCAATAATTCAACAATTTAATTGAATATTTATCATGTGATTGATATCGTGTTTAAATAAAATAGAATAGAAAACTAATAAAACAGGTCCATGAATTACGAACCGTTCAGACAAGCTTAATCTGAACGTGGCAAGAAATAAACAAGCAAGTTCCAATCTTGCTGTATACATAAACAGAAACGATAGAAAATTATTGAAAATTTCATGTATAAATCATTACAACCGGAGATTTTATGTACTTACGCATATATGTTATTTTCCCATATATACATATATGTAGTATGTATATAAAAAAAATAAATAAAATAGGATATGTATACCTACATAAATACGGTTTTTTTGTTGCCCCATTTCTAGCCCCCCTAACGTTTCAGTTACGCTTCAAGTATCGAAGTTGTCCCAAACCGCCCTTGTATTTCCTAAAAACATAATGGACTCGAGAAAAAACAAATTTGTTTTTTACGCTCAAATAGAGAAACAAAATTGAAAAGGAAACTGTAATAAGACCGGATCGTCGTCCACTAACTCACTCCCAGTTTTTCCTGTATTGTTTTTACAATTTCGTTCTAAATTCAATCATGCATACTTATACCGTTCTACTGTTATTTATTATAACAGGAATATACGATGATGATGATGGTAGTGGTGGTGGTGGTGGTGGTGGTGGTGGTGGCATAGCTATACCCACAATCGAATTCTATCAAATATTATTATCGTTTTTAATTAGAAAATTACACAATTTGATTGTTATTATTTGAAATCTATCTCTCAGAAAAGATAGAAGAGTATAACCACGTCATGTTTCGATTTATGTATAGTTAAACAAATAGAAACGGAATGCTGTTGTTGACATAGGATGATTATCTCAATAAATTTGAAGTGAAAGCAAAGAAACGGTAAGTTTTGTCAATCAGTGTTCGATCTGTTTACTGAAACGAAAACGGATATACTTGACCACACCGTATACACAATTCTATTCCATCATCCCTCCAAGAAATTCGAATCAAACCCCGTCTATATACCATTAGTTTTTGAATAAAAGCTAAAAAAAAAATATAGTGTGTATTTAAAATAATTTAGCGGAAATGACGGTCTTATTGTAGCCGAAAATGCGGAACTTCCTGTTTTATCAAGACTTCCTTTATAATAAACACAATCATATTAACCAATAATTAATTAAATTCGACAAGAATTGAATAGTGAGTAAAAAACGGCAAACATCTATTTAGATAATGTATACTTTGTCTATTCTAATTCGGTCGACTTTACTCTAAATAAGTAACTCTACACGATTACCCACAATGAGTGTATGAGTTATTTCAGTTTTATATGTACCTACCTAGTACGGTTATTATAGACGAAAGAAATTTGTCTCTATATTCGGGACAGTCTGTATATTGTGATTCTGTGTGTTATTACAACAGACGATTGCGTTGATCTTGATTAAATCAATCGTTCTCTCTCTCTCTGTCGTCTGTCTTCCCCTGTTCTTCAACAGAATGTTAAATTCATTGTCGATTAAGAAAATTAAACGTCAAGACATAGCAAGAGGTGGAAGTTGATTGGTTTGTTGTTGTTTCCTTATAAGATTACCTTTATTGTTTTTTTTTTGTTTTGTTTTGTTTAACAAATAAGAAGAAATAACAGTAGTTTCACTATTGTTATTGATTATAAATTAGATTTTAAATAAATAAATAATCATAATTTATAATCAGATTTGTTGTTATTGTAATTGTTTTTATTCAAATAGCGTTTTAATATTTTCAACAATAAATTGCATAATTTTTATAATTTCGAATATTTAATAATTTCATGCATCATCGAATTTGTTTTATACAAGTACAAGAATTTTACTAAATTCTTTAAAATCAACATCAATTATACTTCGACTATTTGGATTTGGTCTGCATGACTGTAGAATTGTAACGCTTTGATAGAGCAAATCAATCTGGGCAATACAGATGGAGTATAAAGAATTGCGGAGCTTCGATCGATTTTTGATTTGTAGACTTGATAATTGAAATTGACAGTTTAAGCTGTATCCCCTATTCCATCTCTCTCTCTCTCTCTCTCTCTTTCTATATCTAGAGTATTTTGTTATTCGTGTTGTTTATGCGATCTGTTTCCAATATGTAAGTCTTTTGATTAAATTTATCAAGTCTGTTTCGCATGTTGGCAGTTAGACTTGATCAGTATCGAAATATAAAGAGATACCACCACATAGACAACGAAAATCCAAGTGTAATCTCTGTTGGTGATCTTTGTAATATTTGATCGTTGTTTGCCGGTTCGCCGCAATGGTGCTATTCCAATAATTGAATCGTTCTCCAATAGCTGTAATGCGCTAATAATACGTCATAATGTGTGATGGTATCGCCAGATGGGATTGCTTTGTTTTCAAAGACGACACACCGAAACAGTGGAAATTCCTTTCGGGCTTTCTTATACTACACCTTCCTTGCTATCTTATTTTTTTTGTTGTATTTTTTTTTTTTTAACTAACTTTAATCCAACGTTATATCTATGACAGATTTTGGGTGGGTTGTGTGAGCTTGATCAAGTTTATGAAATTCACTGTATTCCCCCTATATAGCCTGGAATGACGCGTGTCTTGTTTAATTATGAATGGGGGCTTATTCATATACGGCACTACCGTCAATCGAGAAAATTTAATTAAAATGGCGGCCGTTACAACAGCACTATACACATATATACACTTATATATTAGAACGCATCTACATCAATTATTTATTAAAAGAAATACCATCATCCCCTTGAAACCATAGCCATGTAAAACTACTACTACTACACTGTATCACACTACTCGAATATTATTCACCACTAGTCCACTAGTCTAAGAAAATTGGTTTCCAATCCCTTGGACTTTCCCAACTACAGACTTATTGATGTTTGACGTTATTGTCCTCGTCTTTATTTTATCATCTCTGTATATATATGTGTGTGTTTGCAATGATAACAAATCATTGAAAATAATTACCATAAATTTCAACCCTAAAATAATAAAACAGTTGTATTAAAAAGAAAAAAAACCCCAATGTGGATGATTTATTTCAAACACGGTGTACAAAAGGAAATTAAATTTTAAAGATTCTCCGACTTTATCATATAGGTATATCATATAAATTCGTTCAATAACATAAGTACTTATAATGTAAAAGATTTGATACGTTAAATTTGGAATGAGCCCTATATCAATGAGAAAAAAAAATTGAAAGAAAACAAATAGTAATAATAACAATAACATAAAAAAAAGAAATCATTTTCCACCCCTAAACAAGTTGATTCAATCACGATCCACTCAAAATTATATTCAAACCGAACATGGGCATAAACAAATCCAATTAAGTACGCATTTATTCTGACAAGTAAACCTCCCCTTATAATTTTTTTTTTTCATTTTTTGACTGGTCGCATATGTGGAACATTAAGGGTGGCCTGTGTTGATGTGCGAGAGATACGTTGGTATAGTTAGAAAAATAAAATAGGGTGGATGGTTTTCAGTTTGGGTTATTATTTTTTTTTTTGTAATTATTTTCATCTTTAGTTTGATTGAATTGAACAAGATTTCTTTCGTTTGTTTGTTTTTTTTTTGGGGGGTGGCGGCGAATTTTTCGACAGGGACCAAATAAGGGGGTTGGTCCTATATTTTAATAATGGAAAAGTCGCATTTTCCAAGCTTGTCATAACACTGTCATTTATATTACAATCTTTTTTAATTTTAAAAAATCTTTAAGACGCGAATTAAACTTCCCGCCAGGATATTACGCGAATAAATCAAGTAGCCTGTCAGTTATTCACTTGTTTTAATATCAATAGCCTACTTTAAATTTCCATTTCTCCATTTTCCATTTTATTAATTAATCACAAGTCATTCTAGATAATTAACTAATAATTAATTTATTATTATTATTATTATTTGTATAGATATAGTTTATTTGGTTATATGTAAATTGTGTATTGTTTTAGGTAAGTTTCGCCCCTTCTGCCGGATGAAACTGCCATCGATGAAGGTAAAATTTTAATTGCAAAAAATGGGTTGTCTTTTTGGTATTAATTAGAATTGGGGCGTGTGTATAGACAGACTTTCGCGTGTCTGTTTACGTATAATAGGGGATGGTTTTTTCTTTGAATAAAATTTGATAAAAATAATAATAATTGTAAACGTAGGTAAATAATAAAATCATTATGATTGAATCACTGTTGGTTTTTCATTAATTTACATTTTTTGATCGTGGCAAATTTCGTACAGGTGGTACCACACCATTCGCATTATTATGGAAAATATGTAAAATAAGTCAGACTATAATTACGTTGTGTACATTATGTAAATTGTTGAAATTGGCTCATTTCAGAATTTTCGTTCAATTACATTCCGATTTTTTGCTTGGGCTCAATCCTTCTACTGGAGGAAGTCGATCGTTGTTTTTTTTTTGCGTTAAAATTTCGTAATTACAGTTCAAAAATTTATGATAGAATTCACCAAGTCGCTGTCGGTTATTACAAATTAACTGAATAATAATAATAATAAAAAAAAGAAAAACTCATTATTGTTGCTAGATCTACCTTGATTGTTTATTTACATATTCGATTTGTGTTGATTTCTATCCAACTATCTTTGTTTTCAATTATTAATTCTATATTTATTCTTGTCTAATTTATTATAAAAGAACAATTGTTTAGATTATTTCAATTAAATCGGCACATGACAATTAGAAAATTAATTCTCTTGTATTCATTATGTGCAATAACAATAAAACATTGTCAAGATTAATTGAAATCGTGATTGTTTCAACTTATCCATTATTATTTTACATAAAATTATAAAATACGAAAGTCTTACTTGTAACGAAGATGGAGGATAATGTCAGCGATTTAAAAAAAAAAAATTACCCATTTCTAAATGGAACATCCTGTATAATTTTGATAATTCGTAAAAAGACTCCATTAAATATATAATAATTAGTTAACTGATAGACGTCAATTATAATTGAAGGAGACATTATTAATTATAACTATATTTGTTCATTACTATTAAACAATATGTTAATTATTTTATCATTTATTTATAACATGAAAGATAATTAATTTTTTTTCTTTATAATTACAATTTATCAATTAAAAACAAAGTTTCATAAAATATTTGCTGGTTTTGCTATAATGTAAATACAAAAATTCACGTGTTCATCTAATGACGCACCTTTTTTGAGTGTTGCTCCATCACTGAGTGGCGATCCTAGCGACAAGTGCTTAGTGGACTGCTACGCACCAGCGGTTTATATCATTTAGAAAAAAGCTCTATACGCTTTGCTGTTTAGTTTAAAAGGGTGGACAATGATCTAAGACCGCTACTGATGGTGTACAGAACCGTACATTACTCTAATTGAAAACTGATTTATTAATAGATCTACTTAACAGAGTTAGCCGTCTAAAGGCTAATTGTTGCAGTTTTCTAATGTAAATAGGTACAAAAATGGAAGATTTGTCGTTTGGAACTCGCTTTTTGCAGTCTTTATCCTATAGATATCCGACAGTTTTCCTAGTGGTACCTGTTGCGTTCTGTGAACTTGGAAAACGTTTTGGAGTTAAGATTTATTATTTTCGTTTTTCATTTTCCATCATATAAGCATATTCTTCAAGCGTCCGCTATTCCCAGACATTGTTCATGCGGATCTTTGCAAATGCAAGTATCCTACAAAGATCTTTCTGCTATAAAGCCTTAAATACATCCTTGTTTTGTGTAGTTTGGATGCGTAAATCTTCAGTTATAGGTGTCGACAGGGCTGCCAAGAGAGTGGTTGGACCCTGGTAAAATTTTCCCTCGGGTCCCGGTAGAATTCTTCCACTGGCCCTCAAAAATGACGTTTTGTCATAATTACAACGGTTTCAAGGATCATTCCGTGTCCCAGAATACCTTGGGCTCTGATAATTTGTCGGAGCTGGGTATCGACTGTTTTCTTCGAGCCAAAATATAATTTAGGACCTTTAGCATTCCAACTGTAGGTTTTAACCATTCATGGTACGCATCCGATACTTTTGAATGAAATTCGAGTTTCTCAAAAAAGCAACAATTAGTCTCGAGATGCTCTACATATATGGATGTCTACAATTGCGCAGCGTTATTGCTTTTATTCTTGTAATTTTATATTTCGTGTAATTATAAATTTCAATATTCTGAATAATAGAATTAGATTTGTGCTGTTTTATTCTTTTGATAGCTTTTACATTATTGATTTTATCATAAAGCAATTTCTAACTAGTTATTTATTTTTACTCAATCTATTTGCATTTAATTATAGTTTTTTTTTTGTTTTGTTTAAAAAGAATGTTAACCATGAACGGAAATAATGGATAGCAATTGTTTTAAATATTCTCCTTGACAATAAATTGAATATTTAACTCTTACAAATTATATTAATTGATTGTTGTTTCTTTAAAAACAACTAAATAATAATAATAATAATTGTTTGTAATGAACGTTAAATTAAATTCGATAAATTCTTCTACCTTTCCATTACAAATATACAACTTCTATTTTTGGTTGTGTATTGTGGAATGGGACGGTAGAATTTTTCATTTCAGCAGTTGGTAAATTAAATTAACAAACGTTTACTTTTACATACCTACACCAAATTCCATTGTTATTATTAAATTTTATTAATTCTCTCTGTTGCGTACTTGATTCGATTCTCAATTGGAAATGTGTGAAAATTTGAACATAAACAAACCGGAATGGACCAACAACTCGACTAATAAATATTTAGAAACAATAATCATTTTTTAGAAAGAGTGTCAAGTTGTGTCGGGACAACTATAATCGATCTAGTTAGATTTATCGGCAAAAATCAATTGAATTATATTTAGATATATATCCAATTATAACAACAAAAATCATCATCATCATCATCATTAGAATTATTCAATCATTAATTACAAATTAACCCAATTTAATTAAAATGGTTGTTGTTGAAATGGTAATGTAATACCGTGTTCTGGAATGAATAGTAGGTTATTACTGTAATTACCAAGTTTCATTACGCTATAAAAATGTGATGGAATAAACAGTGAGAAATAAATATTTATAATATACACACACACACACACACACTATTATTCTAATTAATAAAAAAGAAAAATGGGAACATTTTAGGAAGCGAAAGATGCAGTTGAATTTTATTATTATTATTATTATTATGCAAATTAACAAAACGAGATGATTCTGATAAGAATTGTAAAGCAATATAACAATTAATTAATATTTGTTTTTATGGTAAAAAGATGTTTGTTTATTATTTAAAATATTGTTTATAATAATTTTAATGTTTTAATTAATTCTATTATAATTACATATGGAGATACACGTATTTTTCCATATTGAATTTCCGTTGTAACTAATAATTATTTAAACAAACAAAACTTTATCAGAACACAACTAGAATAATTATTGTTTTATAACTAGTTGAAGAGATGTTGTTTCTATTTAAACTACACATATTGTTCATAATGCTATTTAATCGTTTTGATATGTAATTATGGTTTAAATAATCATATTTGAATAAATTAATGAATTACCTTTTTGTTTAACATTTATACAGGCTTGGCGTATTTAATACAAACACAGGAAAGAATACTAGCACCACACACTCTTTCAGGGGTTTCGTATAAGTCAGACGTTTAAAAATTCCCGCTCTTTATACCACCCACTTTTAAACATTTGTCTGAATATAACACCCACTTCAATTCACAAAAATCGCCCCTAAATTGTTCTGTCTTTGTTAAAATCACAGTGAAACATTAGCGGGTCAAACGTTTCAGAAAATGATTGATTCACTAAGATTGGGGTGGGTAGTGATGGTTTTCTTTCTATGTTCTTATTAGAAATGCCAAATCTGTATATATATATGTGTGCCTGTATATGTATTTATAAATAAAAGCCTAGTCTCGTTTAGTTCAAGTGTAAAGCTTACTCTAAACGTTAATGCAACCTAATATAAGCGAGTAGTTGTGTTTACTAATACAACACATCGGTAATTAAGCGTTGCTAATTTGGTAATAAGCAACCACAAACACAGAATTCAATTAGTGTCGACCTAACGAATGTTAACTATTCACATTTACTACTATATATATGTATAGGTATGTGTTTATACCAGTGTTTCTCAAACTCTATACAATTAGTACAGAGAAGTATTGTACGGATCTTCTTTAATCAAAAATAGATTAAGGAACCAGTGGCGTAGTTAAGGAAATTCTTATTGTTTGGTTCAAATATTAAAGTACAGTGTATTGCACAACGAGTGCGAAAAGTACATATTGTTCCTATCTCTATTATCTGAAAGTCTGATTGGATCAATCTAGATTCAGTTTATTATACAGGATTGGACAACTTAATAAATACTAAGGCCGCCAAGAGCGAAGCTGGACCCCGTACAATTCCTCCACTGGCCCCACAAAAATGTCAACGACGTCGGGGGTCATTCCGCTCCTTAGAAGACCCCGGGCCCCGGTAATTTGTACCGGCTCTACCCCTCTATTGTCGGGATTGATAAGTATATAAGAAATACTTCAGCATCCAGACCTGACCTGACCCATAGACGTAAACTAACAGATGATAAATATTTTTTTCCTAGAGCATTATGCTTCTGTAGTACTGTGTATATCTCCTCTTTATTTCATGCTATCTCACTTGGAAACCTGTACGATTCTGTATTGTTGATGTTTATTTTTACTGTCCAGCAGTGTATAATTCTGGGTCCTCTTTGATTTGCAAGCAATATCAAGTCCACAGTATTGTAATTTTTCCACGATCATGGGACAAGTATATATCGTTTAAATAAGTAAGAATTACTTTGAATTGTGTTATCAAACCGCAACTACCACCTGTTGTTGCCAAATAAACACGCCCCTATTACAATACAATATCAATTTTTGTTCAACTATTTCTTTTCTTTTTTTTTAAATAAATAAATAAAATTTGTGGTTGTGATTGTCTCTAGAGAGTCTCCTTTTTAAAATCTAGTCGATCGTCGTCGTTCTGTGACCACCTGTTGTTTTTGTTGTTATGATTATCGTTATTATCTAAACATCCTCTACAAATTTATACTATAACGCCCTTTTAACCTGCTACATTTCAAAATTAGTTTTCAAGAAGGTAATATATCGCCCCACATTTCCTGTTTAGCCAGTCAAAATAATTATAAAAATGACAGTATAGGTGTTGAACAAATTTGTAACTATTTGTTATATCCTGTCTAGAAGATGTTGTTTTGTATACGGTCCCCCCCCCAAATTGATTGTAAAGCCTATTTATAACATTTCGAAGAACTATATGGTATGTTTATTAAAGTATTAAAACAATAATTATATGTCTTTGTCAGGGATTTGTGTGATGTTCTTGTCAGATCATTAGATGGAAATGTTGGATAGTTTTGGATGTTATCCAGTAGAACTATTAGCCATATAGACAGAATCAAGATCTGTTTGCCAAGCTCTGATAGAGACACACACACACACAAACACATAAACACTAATAATCTTGATATAGTCGATTTAGAATCAATTGTCCGCAAATTATCATCATTCAACCATTTTATTTGAGATCAAAGTTTGCTGAGAATATTGTTGTTGTTACAGACGAATTCTCTCTATGTTTATTATTAACTATTACATTTATTATTATTATTAAACATTCAGTTTTTCCTTGTATTGTAAATAGATAAATATGTATATATATGCAAAAATAACTGTATACATAATATTATTCATAATACATACAACATATGTGCCAAGTGACTAATGCGTTTTTAACTATCATCATCATCATCATCATCATCATCATAGAAATACATTAACAATTATCGTATTATTGTTGTTAAATAAACAAAACACTAGAGGTGTTAAAACTCTAATTCATTCTATCTCATTCTTGCTGGCCTTAATGGGAAAGTGCATTATTATCGTTAAGTACACAAATAAACGTTGATGTGTACCAGCCCAAATGTCAGATCTCTATACTCTTCAAAAAATTAACAAAAAAAAAACCAAAAAGGAAACAACGTTAATGTGTCGAGTACTAATTTCATACCAAAATAAGCTAACACGTCTAGACTGTTGGAGTTGTTTGAATGAATGCAATTCTTAAATTGTTCATCATCGACCTATACACTATCCGTCAACGATTTTACTGCTCTACTATGGTTAATTCTCCAGCTATAATCAGCATTCATGAAAAAGTCTAGGGATTTGACAATGTTTGTTATAGTTGGTCAAGGAAACTGTTTACCAGTTAAATGATCGACAACATTTAGTGATGATGTTTGGTAGAGTGCTACAGTTTATTGAAATGTCAAATTATTTTCAAAATTAGATTCTAATTGAAAATGTTTAATATGAAATCGATTCTCTCTTGTTTATAATAATAAAACAAGTGGAAAGATCGTAAATAAATAGATAATGTTTTAATTAAAATAATCAAATCGTATTTTTACGCTCATATAACAATGATAATTATTTATTTTGTTATTATTATTATTATTCTGTTTCTATCCTACAGTTTAACATCAACAATTGACAATGTTAGCGATTCAACAACGTCCTAATTAATAATAATCAATCAGCCCACATTTTATGATAACAAAAATTTTAATAATAATCAGAATTGACGCAATTATTGGTCTGTTATGATTTTCCATTCATTAGAGAATTAATTATGGTTATTGATAAGTTAATATTTGAATGAGTAGGAGAATAACCCTATATTAAGGTCATTTTCAACTGTTGATTACAACAACAACAACAACAACAAAGAGACATATCTATTTTTTGTTGTTGTTGTTGTTGTTTGTATTCTAATGATTCTATACAAATTTTCAAGTTCCGGTGATAAATAACCGGAATATATCAATCTTATCATTGCATTATTGTCGTTGTAAATATTATTCCTATCTATACATAGACATGTACATATATAGTGTGATTGGTTTGACTTGGCTTATTCGATCTCTTCCTGTGGTTAGGTGGGCCCTCGATTCAACTATAAACATACAGTTGGGTGGTGTGGCTGATTCATATGTCAAAACATCAATTTATTAATTATGAGAAATTGTCACTGCATCGTTTAGAAACCATTAGTAGACTCGTTAATGATTCTCTACCATCTGGTTTTTTGAAAGATTATCTTTCAATGTTGTATATGTTTTTAAAACGATAACTAGGGTGAGACTACTGTGTGGTGTGGATTTATTTTCGTTCTGTATAAATGTCTTAAATAATATATTTTTTTTGGTGAATAATGGGCGATTTTTCAACATAAAAGCAACTGTGAACGTGTCTCAGCCACATTCCAGGGTATTGCATAAAATTTTCTTTTATTTGTACAGCTGTAAAGAGCATTTAGTGAATTTGTAGAACGATTTCCGTTTTAAATCCAACATGTGGGATGGGAAGTATTGGATGTTTTTCCTTAATGTTGTCGTTGTTGTTGTTGTTGATCATTATTATTGTGTTTGGTATATTGTATGAAGAAGAGCAAAACTAAGACAGACATCGTCTGTTGTGATGTTTGTAATTATTTTCCAGAGCACTTTAGGCTGTTAATTGCATTTGCATCTTGACAGTTTCTTGTTGGTGGGTTGTCGCTACGGGTTAAGGTAAGAAAGCTGTTGTCATGAATTATTCACGATCTGCTTATACGAGTCGACATACTTAATTGGATATAAGCTGTGATTTTGGATATAGATTATTTAAACATTTTAGATCGATTCCCATTAAGTGTTGAACAGTGTTGAGAAACGAGTTGAAGGAGAGACAGTCGACCATTTTTGGTGTCTTGTCAAAAATCATCTCAATTTTTCAAGTTTGTCAAATTAAGATTTGAAGTAAACTAGACTAACGACTTTATCTTCTTTTTTTTTTTAAATAAATAAATAATTTAGTGTCTGGACGGCTTTTTATTGTAAACACTAAAGACTTGAAGACTGCAATGTCTGAAAACAGGGTACCTGTAGAATGATTTATTGAAATTTCTCCCCTACTGAATGAATGAATGTCTTTCATCTTTCAATACATTTGTTGGTAATTAGGGCTTTTTAGAACAGCAACAACAACAACAACACAATCGTATCCATTAGATTTGATAATTCAACAATAATTGGAAACGATAAAATAACAACAAAGCTAAATGTTCTTTCGAAACATAATGAATGGAAAGATTAGTTTTAAAGAAAAGCGTATATATTTCATTTATTCAACTTTAGATATTTGATCATTAAAACACACCTTCTCTACACTCTTGACTTGTAAAATTGCTATATTTCAGTATCTAATTACGATCTAATCACTAATTACTTTTATAGACATTCGTAAAGTAATACTAACGGTATATAAGAAAGAACTTGTTTCATTATCACTGTTATTATTATTATTATTATTATTAAAGGATCACACTTGTCTGCTAATAAGCAGCAGCTGTCTCTACGTCAAGTTTCCATCACTACTTTCTACCACCAGCAATGAACACTTGTGGTGGTCGTTAATTCATAATAATAACAACAACAATAACAACAAAAAGACCACATTATACTGTACAGATTCATCACTATATGTCTGGTTTATGTTAAACACCAGTCTGTATTTTTTGGTATGTTGAAGGTGCATTAGTGTAATGTTTTGCAGCCGGTTAATTAATTTTGAAAATATATACCATCTGTTGATTCGTTATTGTATACTACATTTACTTGTATCCGGTCTGCCTGACTTTTACATGATATATAGTTGGGGATTTAGAGTTTTCTACCTCTACAGATTCATAGTCAATGTCAAGTCAAGTTTGTGCCACTATGTACTCTAGTTTCGGCCAGCTGATTAAGAGATCCACCTGACAAATGCTTGTTTTAATTGAATGACGCAACTATTTGGTTTCAAAACAAATCAATAAATTATTCGATTTGTCAAGATAAAGTCCAGTTTTATATTATACATTCACATTTAAAACATGTTAAAACTATGATCATTAATGTTGGAAAAAAATCGGATCTTCTTGAATATTCAATAAATATAAATGTTGTTAATCGATTGCTATTTGAATATTTAATTAATTAATTCTGTAATTAAATTATCGCGTCATTTCTTTTTTCTTGTTTTTTTTTTGGCCCTGTCTGATTATTATCGGATATGTTGGCATATTATTCAAGTATTTAAATTACATCTAGTTTTATTATTAATTTTATTATTATTATTATTATTATTATTATTATTATTATTATTATTATTATTATTATTATTATTAAGTTAATAACTGTGTATAAAAACAGTTTTCGGTTATAATTTAATGAGTCATCAAATTAAATTTAATTAAATTTGCCATAACTCTCATGAATATATTATTATCGAAATATGTATGAATGATAAACAAACATATATTCATTAAATTTGAAATGATTATGATTGTGATTATATGGGTTAATATGTGTTTCTTTAATTTTTACATCAATTATAGATCGTTCACTTACTAAGAGCCCATGCAAACGACAGCTTTTTATCGCGCGGATTACACGCGATAACCCCAACTAAGACGTACTGCAAACGCGATATAGTCGCAATCTGTCTACCTTTGCACACGTTCATCAATTGACAAACGCGCAGATACGTCGATACAAGCGCATTGTGGCATAAATGTGATACAAAAAAAGTTCCATTATCACAATTGCAATTGAAGCGGGTACGCTGAGAGGAGAGCTGTAGCGTATACGCGCGTCTCTCCTCTACCAATTCGCACTATATTGTGACGCGTTGATATCGCGGTTCAAGCGCGTTTCTATCGATACAAATGCAAACAATCCGCTATGGAATAATTTTTACTAGTTGCAACGGTACGTTTCACGAACGCGCGATAAAAAGTCGTCATTTGCATAGGCCATAAAACGATCTTTTTTTTTTCTCTTTTACTCTACTTTTCTATCTTACTGGAATTTGAATCGTAGATCTGAGTGTTGTTGTTCAATCACCACAGTATTGCAATCTGATCGACTAGACTAAAGTCGAAGTCTTTCAGACAATGAATGTACTATAAATCTGTTATTTTCAATCAGTTTCATTCGATTAACAACTGCAACAATGTTTTAATCGTAATCAATTTGAAATAAATTAATCATTATCAATGACGATAAAATTGTGTAATTTTGTAATGTTTTCCAACTATCATCCAATTAATTCAATCTTTTTCCGGTTGAAATATTAAGAAACCTCTTGTTGATTATAAAGCAATAAAAATCAAATATTACAACTCTATGGGTGTGTGTTTGTGTTATTGATGTTGGATTTCGATGAAACTAATTTATTTGAAAGCAACCTGTTTTGTGTTATATTCAATTGTTTATGTAATGTTGGTGTTAGTCAAGACTCATACCACAACATCACCACCACACGACCACCACCATCACCAGGGCCAACATTACCACCACCTACTGTTAATCTAAAGCCAAAGCGTGCGCTTCATTGACGCCTTCTGTAACTTATACGGTTATTTTCAATTTAGTTAAAAGGGGCCCTGGCCACTGTAAACTCAATTTCTTTATAAGAATCGACACTTATAACGCCCAAATTATTACACTTTCATTCGATTACCAAGCTTTAAAGTTATGACTGTAATAATGTAGATTAAAAATGAATGCCAGCCAGCTTGGTGGAAAAACTTCCCCAACAGTTTAACTTATTTATTACGTTGTTATCATTATAATCAAATTAAGGTGTGCTATTCTGTTAATTTTTATTGTTAAAATTACTGAATGTATGTGTGTGTGTGTGTGTGTTTGTAATCAAAAGAGTTGAAAAAATATGAATGTTCTATGTGTATAGTTGTATGAATTATATGTGTGTGGAAGTGGATTGAATTCTTTTTAGTTGATTACAGCAGTCAATTTGGATAATGGGCAGATGTTTGATATATGCAGGCTTCTAAGTGTATTACAGATAGTGATAGGAGACATAGCACTATGTATTGATGATGACTACGACGACGACGACGACTACGATGTCGACAACGGCCAGTCCATTTTATTATTGCAATTCCTGTTATTCTTATTTCTAATACAGTAAATGGCCAATTCTTATTAGTTAGAAATGTCCAACTTTGAACAACACAAAACTATAACCACCATCTCTTATTTATTTTCTATCAAACTATCTATCTATATATATATATATCTACTATTTATCGATTAATGTTGTGTTGTGGGAGAGTCTTTGAAAAACTGGTCAGCAATTTTTAATTATGTTATCGGCTTTTCTTTGCCATCTTCTGATAGATTCCGGATACCGTGCTCTTTGGTGAAATTAAATCAGAAATCGTCTCAGATTGATTTCGTGAACTGAAATAAGGGTGTGTTTTCGTGGTGGTGGTAGTAGTCGTACGTATACACACGTTGTTCTTTGATTATTTTCCAAAGCTGTATCTATCATATGAAATCAACCAAGTTCCCCAATAAAATCCTATTGGAGATACTAAAATAATTACTTTGAAAACAATGGGAAAATAATGAAAAAATCAAATGCCAGGATTGTATGTGCCGGAACAGCTACACAGACGACAACAACGACGACGACGACGAAGAAGAATTTCCCAATAAAAACAATATCACTAAAACTCAATAAAGTGAGTAATATCGCGAAACAATAAGAAACCAAACCACAATCACATAAAGTCAAATACCAAATTGAATCGGAGAAAATTATTAATGAAACAGAACAGACAACGGTTATATTGAAAATGATTGTATATTATATTGTGTTAGACAATGATAGACTATAATATTAAAGAAAGAGATAAATATAGCTGAAAGGGATTCAAGGGATCATAGTAGGCTTTCAATTAGTTTTTTGATTGATTTCGCAGCCGCCAGGAGCGAGCTACTTAATTGGAAGCGTTGATTACCAGCTCCGGTTGTTCTTTGATGTTCTCATCGGATAATTGGCCTGTTTAAGATTGATTATGAATTTTGTTGATCGATCTTGAAAAACATAGAGTAAAGAGACGCCTTCTACTATCACTACAAATCCTTTTCTTAAAATGGTTGAATTTTAATCTGCATACACACATACATATCCATATAAAAAACAAATATTGTAGAGACTCAATCTATCTCTTCCAATCTTTAATCAATTAGTCTTACAGTTAATGGAAGTTTCAAATTAATTTCGCTAAAGCAAAATATAATCAGCTAATTGATAACGATTAAATGGTTAGAGATGATCATTTCTGATATATAATCGAATGGTATTATAGGATTGATCTACCAAAAGTTGCTAGTTTTAAGGAACAAACGGACATCAATCAAATCGTCCCAGACGCGGTGATCGGTTTTTATTAATTCAAATACTAATTTCGTTTGACTACTGTAAAGCTCTCCTTAAGTCTACTGACCTTTCTGCATTTTATCAACTTTGAATACAGTGAATACACTGGGCTTTCTAGTAAATAGATGGACGTTTGTAGCGATTCAAATAAGAGGGACAAAGAACGAATGATAATCCAACGTGTATAGTTTTTTTTGTCACTTGTGGTAAAGTATTTAAAAATCGAAAAACGGATAATCATCATGAATAGTAGATCCTTTAATTTCGTTTTCAATTAAACAAGTCATTGTTTAATAATCAAGCGTCGTCATTAATGGGAAATCATTATATAGGAAACAAAGGTAGACTTTTAATAACTAATTACATTAATAATGTTAATTTAATTATAATTGAATTACATTGATTATCGCTTATAGAATTGACGTGTTCGTTTCTACGACAATTCCAATTGTAACGTTTAATTCTATTTTCGATTTGAGAAAGCAACAATTGATCGACATATACAATCATCTTGAGCAACACCCGGATTTGCTTAACATCACCAGTTTGAAATAACACTGTTGAAGAAGCAACTCGCCCTCCGGTTCCCGATCAATTTCACGGTTATATTGTCCCGTCTGTAGATTGGTGTGCGTGTTTGTGTGTATAGATTCCCGTTTCTTTCTTTCTTTCTTTCTCATTCATTCATCCATTCATTCTTATAAGCGTTTCTTTTCAATTCATATATATATATAGAGAGATATTTGTACTGCCCTAATATTGTTGAGAAAACATCCGTCACTTAGTTCGTTTAGTGGCACTTATTCTGGAGTTTCTGTTTTGTTTGTCCTCGTTCTCCCTTTGGCGGTGTATTCTCTTCCGCTTATTTATTCCCGATTAGATTCATTCAATTTATCATCTCATTACCTATTTTACGTTCAATATTGTAGAGTGAAAACCGGGCGATTCTCGCCACTTTTGAATGAAAGACCAATAAGTCCGGTGACATGGGAGAATGGGGTTGTTAATTAAGTTTGTCACTTTACTGGTGTATGTGTATGTGTATACACTGGGTAGAAATTTAGGTTTTTAATTATTTTTGTTCAGCATTTCTTCAGTTAGTTCATTATTATAAAATTTAATTAAGTTTCGTCGGACCCCTAATTTAACGCTACTAATCAAGTATAAAGTTTTTCTTTCGTTTAAAGTGCTTCTCGTTTGCAGTCACAATTGACGTACGTGCTTTGAAAATTAAATAATGTATTTTTTTAATGATGCTCTTCATTCTATGGCACCATATAACGACGTTTTTAATAGGGCAACAATATCCTTTAAGTCATCTAAAAGATAAAACAGTAGACAGTCTTAAAACGTGTTGTTGTTTAGATTCACATCAACGAAAATGTTTGTGATATCAAATATGCAACGGTCTTTCGGGCGTTGGCAATTAAATTCGTTTCAACTGTTGGAGATTGATAATTGAGTCGAAATGTTCCGGAATTTGTCTTCATCTAAATTATAATTAATTGTCGGTTTTTGGAGGGAGAATAAGAATATAGAAAACATTGCATGGAAAAAACATTGAAGAAACTGTCGTTTTTACAAATGAACAAAAACGTTGTCAAGTCTCCCATGATGATGATGATAGGGTGAAGAAATGGAATACGATTATAAAGAGGCGTTACAACTGGAAAGAATTTTTAATTTTTAGGTAGTAAAACGAAATAGGTAGTAATTTTAATTAAAAACTTGAAAAGTAGCCTTTGTTTTAGTATCCAAAAAAACAAATAAAGTTTAACTGCTCGATGTTATTTTTTCTTTGTTCGTCTGTTTTGTTTCGTTGGTAATTAGAAGGAAATTAAACCTTCTTCCTGGGTATATAGTCAAAACGTTGGGTGCTCAATCTCTTTTCGCTTTTTTTTTGTCAAAGAAAAGAAACATAACCAATTCTAATCTGAAACTTTACACGGATTTATTTCAGAGACATTTTATAGTTGCAACTTTGAGTTGTTATAAATTGCATTGAATTCGACGTGCCTCATAAAACAGTGCAGAGAGATCTCATTTCTAGATAAATACACCCAGCTCGATTACAATCAGTCATTGTCATCTGATGAACTTATCTTGGTGGAAATACACTCAAAATTCTGAATTATCAAATATACTGGTAACAAATTTAGTTTGTTGGAATAAAAATAAAAGAATGATTGTTAAATTGAGCTCCAATTATGGTGGATGCGCCGGGTGACGTATCGATGCTTATCAAATAGTTTTGATTCGTTAACTTTGCAAAACGTATTTTCTATACTTTGATACTTCTAAGAAAGTTAAGGAGAGTATGTTGATACTCTACACGAATAAATATTTGAAAGTGTTATCGTTTTACAACTGTGTTATCGCAAAGGGATGCTTGTTTTACCAATTTGGAATGTGCAAATATTGAGATTTTGTTGATTTAGAGACAGATTGGATTGAATTCTATAAGAACAAGCGATTTGTTAGGGTGTGTGCCGATATATATATATATATATAAATTTCCCTACAGATTTTATTATTTTACACACAAGTTGCGAACAGATTTTCCAATTGGTGTGACATGAAAAACTTTCATAACATAGTCCCGTACGATACTTCTGTCTATATATAACGGAATTCCTTCAACAATATCGGCATCTTTATCCAACATTTTGTACGATATTTAAGGATACGACGTGCAGGTGTCGTCAATCGAGATAGATTATATATAACAAACTAGGTCCGGTAACGGGCGGATAAATAATGTAAGGCAATAATAAAATATGGCTAGTCCGGCGGTAACATACCTCGCTAGTTTAATAAAAATGTCAACCGTCTCCGAGTTTAGACCAGCAATAGCCCCTTGTTCCTTTAAGCTAAAGGACAGGGGTCGCCCCTGTTTTATTTTCTACTCTATATAATATTAATATCTGCTTTCATGTAAATGTTTGTCCCGACGGGAAATTGATATGCAAGTCAAATATTAATAAACCGAATTTAATCTTAACGTTGACTTTCGTCCGATAATAATAATAATACGAATTTCTTTATTATTTTCAGATAAAAAGTCGGCCGAACGGCCCTATGATGACCATGGACGTGTCAAAAGGTGAATCGGCCAAGTCGACAACGGCTAATGGCCCACAAGAATGTGCTGGTTGTTGTAAAACAATCACTGAACGTTATCTATTGAAAGCATTAGATCTCTATTGGCATGAAGATTGTTTGAAATGTGGTTGTTGCGATTGTCGTTTAGGTGAAGTTGGTTCAACTCTCTATACTAAAGCTAATCTCATCTTGTGTAAAAGAGACTATCTTAGATTATTTGGTAATACAGGCTATTGTGCTGCTTGTAGCAAAGTGATACCAGCATTTGAAATGGTGATGCGAGCTAGAAGCAATGTTTACCATCTTGAGTGTTTCGCTTGCCAACAGTGTAATCACCGGCAAGTAACAATTTTTGTTTGTTTTTTTGTTTGTTTGTTGCACACATATTTCATTCATTATTCATACGATTTTTGGTCAATACAATAGTGTAGAATAGAGACAAAACAATCGACCAACAGACGGTTACCGTTTCTAGAATAGGCCACATATCTATCACAACTCAAATAGTCTACCAGTCGGGATGTACGAATGATTTCCCTTATGGCTTGTAAAATGTTCTAAAAAGACAATAGTATATACCGGCCATACATATACACGGTTAGTTGTTATAGGAGATGGATGCCAGATCTCGGCCACCAACTGATTCTAGAGACTTTCATACTCAAATATTCAACACTGGTCTTGTTCTACTATATCGCATTACACTTTTGAGAATTGTTCACTAGTTAGTCTCATGTGGTATGGTTTACGGCTGGTTTGCTACTAGCGAAAGCAACTTGAAACAACCTGGCCATTAGAGAGGGTGGCTGTTATGTACGACAATCTGGCAATTCTTAGGACGTTTCATGAATATTTTGTGACAATACGACAGAAACTCTTCTGGAAATCAACACACACACAGTCGACGGTATTGACTATAAGGGCACAACTCAAAAAACAGTGGACAATAGCGTGAGAGACACGAAAATATAATTTTACAAAGCACAGGTTGTGCCCATGTATGAAAGGACAATCATTTTATTGTCAAATTATCCGAAAAACATAAAACAAACGGGTTTTACCCGAAAACAAAACGAAATCTAATATAAAACGTACAATAGACTAATAAAACACAATCGAAAACAAAAACTGCAATTATAAACATGACAATATATATTGCGTTGACCATTGCCGTAATGCAGTTAAATATATTAATAATTGCAAACAATAAAAGTGGATTATTTCGCATGGACGGTCACTGTAATATTTCAGGAATGAAAGGGGTTTGACTGTATACCCACATACACTACAAATGTTTATATAAATTTTATTTATAATATAGCAAAAAGAGAGAGGATTTGCGGTTGAATAATGATAAAAAGGCAAAGAGGGTTTAATGATTCGTATTTTGTTTTACTGTTTCCCCCTTTTTGTTGTTTTTTTTTTTTTAAATTGAACCAACCATTGATCATCAATTGGATATTGTTTAACAAAAACAACCCTAAAACAATTGGTGTTGAATAGAAATTGTAATCGTTTATCATCAATAAATTCAAAGAAATGTGTAAATGAATGAAATTAGGACGACATAATACGGTTATAATATTAGAAAATGTAAATTTCCTCCAACATGTATAGGAGATTTAATAAATTTGTAGTCGAGTGCCAAAAGGACACAACGACTAACTCCGGACAACTGGTAACTATTCAACAAGAACTACAATAACCGTTGCCGAATGGATAATCACAATGATTTAGGATACCAATTAAAGTGTTTATAAAAGAGCTCACAGTTCTCGTTACAAATCTATATCTGGACCGTTTATACCATTGTCCAAACTAGTCTTCTAACAGGAATTCGTAGTTGCGGCTATTATAAATCCACACCAATACTCTATAATTTCATCCAAACAAATCACACGATAGACAATTAAGTTCAAATTAAATTAGACGTTTTTCTATAATAATAATAATAATTAATTAATTAAATTAATTAGATTTGTAATTAGTTGTAAGTGTAGATAATGTGCCGCTAATTATCGTCGGTGTACCTGATTGTCAAGTCTTGTTTTGTTTCACTACAGATAGCACAGTGGCGTGCAGATTTAATTTGTACAAACATAAATTTAACAATCAACTAAACAATGGTTGGTTTATCGTGTTGTTCAGATTTCGACTTTATGGAGGGCAGTTAGGTGGAAATCGGTGCTAATAAACGAAAATATATGATAGCGTTATTTGATGCTATTGTTGTTAGGTATATACCTACACTTGGACTATTATTATTATTATTATTGTTCAAATATAAATGTACATACATATATGTATGTATGTACTATGTATTGTTCAGATTTAATGGTTTTGTCTTATCATTTTTGTTGTTGCTTTGTTGTTTATAAATTTTGTAAAGAGACATTTTATTTATTATAAACAAATTTAATAGTCTATTTAGAACAAACAATGAACAATTTGTTTTTCTTATTATTTAATGGGAAAACTATTACAAGTTAATAAAACGGTTTATTAATGAAATAAAATGGTTATTAAACTAACAATATCTTTACGTTCTCCTCTATACAATAAGTTTATTTTTCCGGTGATTCATTTAACGATCAACTAACCAGAGCAATTATGTATCTAGACGACAAAAAAAAATAAAATACTCCTATATATGTATAGTAGAGTAAGAACGTTTTTATTAAATTTTTTGAATTGTCTCTTGTTGAAAAGAAATTAAAAAGAACAAAACATAATTAAAATAGAGTTAAAAGATAAGATTGAAAGAATTTATGATTTAATTAAATATACGACAAAATAATGCTGTCTTATCTGTTGTGCGTGTATACACAATACATTTATCAAATTGAATAAATGAAGAATAATCGTGAAATAAAACAAGCAAGCTCCGAGCCAGAGATCTGCCGCAAAAGTCCACCACTAACGTATCGTAAAGGCAATATAAGAGTAGAGAATGTCAGCTAAGACTATACTGCTGATTTAAGGCTTCTCCCCTTAAAAAGAAGAGTTTTAATACAAAACGCATCGTTTAAGCCATATGTCCGCTATTTTGCAAGCAGTCCGTCTGTTTAGTATCGGCGATAACGCTAATGTTAGCTCTTCAAACTCTACTTTTTCGTATTAGTAGCATTACGTTTAATATGCGGATGATCACCGGATAAACTCAAGTTAAAAATGTAGTAAGCGACTAAATATACAGAATGTTTCACTTAAGATTGTCAAGGATCGAATTGTGGCTGTTAATTGCAACATTCTGTATATTATGACAAACAAAAATGTTGTGAAATACTGACCTACAAAACCCTATAAAGTATCTTGAACGAAAAATAAAAAAAGGCACACACACACACACACACAACAAACAGCAACAATATATATGGTGGAATATAAATTATAACAACTACAGTTTGTATGAAGTGTCAAAGGAACCTGTATAGTGAAATATCTACAATTCTGTAAATATTGTGTTGTGTTGAATATAAGTCATATTTGACAAGTCAATTGAATATAACGAGTTCACATTGTACACACAATATGTATGAGAGTGTACCGTGTGTGTAAGTAATGAATAATTGCATATTGGCACTGTTTGTCATTAAATTTTAGATTAACTCACTGTTCACTATAAAATATTATAGATTGCTATCCAATTTATAATTGTCTCTCATTCTATTCCACCAAACTTATCCTAGAGATAAATAAATAAATAAATAAATAAAGAATAAGAAATTTAATTATTGACCCATAGATCAGTTGTGATTTAATAACATATTGTTTTATTACATAAATTACGCTTTTTATGTCTCTATATGGCAACGATCGTGTTGGTATTGTAAAGTTATCGAAATACATTAGTGCCTTTCTAGATTAGAATTATGGCCGTACATCGGTTAGTTTTTCATTCGTTATATTTAACACCTTGATTTATAATATTGGCTATAGTATCAAGCATTTTATGCCCGTTTAAAATGCTTTTGTATTTTGTATGATTTACTGCAGATATCAATACAAAACTGGATTTCAGCCACTCTTATAATACCTGAACCTGAAAACAACAATTGTTGTTTTTTGTTTGGATTTTTATTAAACGTTTTATCTTTTCTATTACAGATTCTGTGTTGGCGACCGTTTCTATTTATGTGAAAATAAAATTTTATGCGAATACGATTATGAAGAGAGATTAGTATTTGCTAATATGGCATACAATCCACCGCCTCTGTCCCATCTGAAACGGCAAACCTCAATTCCACCGGTAAGTCTGTTTTTTTTTGTTTTGTTTTTTTAAAATAAAATGTCGCAACTTCCAATAATGTGGATGTTTCTTCTTCCCGTTGTCTCCCGAATATTTCCAGCAAAACATTGCTAATCATTTGATGAATGGACATCGACCACCATTACCACCGACCAATGGTGATTTAAACAATAATATGTCGGTTAGTGGTCAACCACCGCCGAATTCAATGGCAAATCAAGTATTCACCAATAGTGGTCATTTGAAGAATAGCCCAATGTCGTTGGGTGCAACCAGCTGAAAATTCTAATATGAAAAACTGTGATCCTCTTCAAAATTCAATTGTGTAAATATTTAATTGAGACAATGAAATATAATGAACAACAATTCGAATGCTCAATACGATTTTATGTGCAATATATCGTTTTATTTTTGGTTTTCGACAAAAAAAAATATGTAGAATTTCGTTTATGTTATTGTTATAACAAGTTGGGGGCGCGCGTAATGATTGAAGGGTGTTTGATGGCACAATTCGGTGAAGATGGTATTGTAAATTTCAATCTGTAAATAGACATTGTTAGATTTAGTGATTAATGTTGATAACGTATACTACCTTAAGGTGATTGTTTTTCAAATAAATGTTGATTATTGCCACAATTACTCATCGTTGCCATTATACTTTTATGTCTATGATTTATAGGAATATTTTGTTTGTTATTATCAATTACACGATTATTATTATTATTTTAAATAAATTTGTAAATAAATCAAATAAACTAGGTGCCAATATAGTTTCGTCATGTACAAATATTATCTGTATTCGATTATTATACCAATGATTTGACCAAAGACAGAATAAATAGATTTCATGAACAATTACCTGTGTTGTTTTATTGTGTGTGTGTGTGTGTGTGTTACCTTTTTGTTGTTCAAATGTTGGTTATAGAATGATTGTTTTCGAAACACCCTTAGGATGGAGGGTGGATGATGTTGCAACTGAATGGGGAAGAATGTGTAAGCGAGTCCATTTACGTCACATAACCAACCTTATTATATACAGCAATTTCAGATTTGCGGCATAAGAAAAATTGCACCACACTCTTGCTGTCTCTCTCACTCTATCTCGCTATTTTCGTCATCAAAACACAATCATTTAACCGTCTTTTCCGTATCATACAAAACTGTATTATAGTTTCGATCCTTTTCTAGCATGATGAGACTCACTATCAGAACAATCTTTAATTTCGTAGCTTGTTAACTTAAAGTTACAACAATAACTAGGGTTTATTGAAGGGATTTTTCCGTCGATTTCTCATCCCACATAATTCATTCTTTAAACGTTCAATTGTATATTTGTTTTCAATTTATTCAAAATTAAATTATTGACTTGGAAATTGGAAATACACCATTCCGGTATATTATTATTATTATTACAACAACAACAACACCATCAATATTGGGAAGAAACCAATCATATTGAACAATACTGAATATTGTGTATTGGCCGAGACTAATCAAATTACAACAATTGAACTTGAAACTGATAATTGAAATTAATCCGAAAACTCGAATTTAATTAGACAACAACTGGTGTGCTGTTAAATAAACGATGTGCCAGCCAGTGGTGATTCTGGTGGAGGCGCCTAATAACCAAACAACATACAAACACATACACACACACACCCAAAAACAATGATTACGAACGAACGATAAAGACACACATCCTCCGCCACTTGTGATTTTCAACAACCCACACGATTTTTCTACGATACACCACCACAACAAGATTAAACTTTACCATTACTAGTTTATAATAGCGATATTAAGGGGTTTATGTTGTTGTACAAAAACTTATGATGTGGAATTTTTGCAACGATCAAAATATGACAAAAGAAACACGATGGGAAAAAAAATAAAAATATAATACAGTTATTCACGATCCATAAAATCCGTTTGCGTTGACATTTTGGAATTCCGGTAACGATTCGTGCGGTGCATTATACATTTATACATACATATCTTGGGTGTGAATCCGGCGTCGTTATCAACTTTTCTCCGGTTATAAAGTAGATTTGAAATAAGTTTGAAATGTGTTTTTGAGGATAGGGTATCAATGGGACGTTAAGACTGTACAGTTACTGAATACAAATACATTATTTAAAATATATGAACATTTTGGTAAATCGGTGAAATGTCACACCATTGAACATTCCACCATATAAAACATGTTCTATAACGTGTATTTTAAATGTGATATTTACACATGAATTGTTGTGGAAGAATAAGACGATAATAGTCCGAAATAATCTGGAATAGATACATATGGGTGAATATTTTGTGTGGAATTTATTTCTGCAAATTTCTACGAAATTGGTAGTTAGTTAAGTTATCAACTTCCAGCTGTGCGGTTGATATAAACAGAGAGTAGAGTCGAGTTCCTAATTACCATACTAGCGATCTTAAATAATGGCCTGTATTAAGAAACGTTTAAATAATCTGGGAACAACCAGGTGGGATCCAAGTTTATTCGCTAAACGCCTCTATTCTTCATCTTAAACTTTACTAAATGTATGCTATTTATCTCTTTCTAGCTTGTAGAATTTTAAACATTCAAACAATCTCGCTTGCCGTTGTAAGCTTCTACAGATTTACATAAGATTATTTCACAAACTGGCAGCCTTTAACTTTAAACCTACTTTAGTGAAGAGTGTAAGAGTAAAAGGGGGAAATTTTCAGACACTGCTGTAAAGTGAGTATATAAGGAACTTGTCTGAACTTTTACATATTTGATTGGGGATTTCAGTTACGTTCTAATCCATCCAACTTGATTGAGATACTTTAAGTATTCGAGGATTTATTTATGGTCTTAATTGGCTTAAAAGTAATTAATTTAAATCTGCGATTCGTACGTAATCGCTAGATTTTTACAAACAAACAAACAATGATTGAAGCAAACAAAACAATTTTTTTATAAGAATACTTTTAAAATAGTCAGTCACGGTCCAAGTTTGACCAATCATTTAAAAAATGTAATTTAAATGAACATTCTACCCTTTTAATTGTAATTAATTTTGCGCAATTAATAAAGAAATCCTTACAAAATTGTCATTTCAATTATTTCATATTACCAAACTTAATCTGGCACGGTCAACGTGTGTTTTATTGTGGTAATTTGAAAGGGCCCGTATCCGGATTTCACTGGATACAACTTACTACCCAAAATATAAACTAAACTTTTAGCCAGTCTCTGGTCGCTTTTAATCCATCGATATTTTGGATAAAATTAGACAGACTAAGGGTAGTAGGTTTTTGTGTTGACGTCCATTGTATGTATGTCGACTTGATATAGAGAGATCCATCCATTGTTCCCAATTCTCTGTGATCATGATTGACATGTTCAACTCAACTAGAATGATGTCGACTTGATCTACCACTTACAAAACTTTAAATACTTAATCACAAGCTTTTATATTAACAATGAAGATTAAACCGAATCCTCTACCATATATATTTGTATTATAATACCTAGGATATCATTATAGGTATATATAGAGGGCTTGATTCAAAATTCTTCATTACTAGAATAGCGAGAACATCCCGGAATTTCCTGTAATACGACTAGTTGAGTGTCATAAATTAAATTCCTTGAATTTTATTAAACAGCATCGACAGTCAGTCAAATTAGAGCCATGATTGACATCGATTCCGATATATTTAGAAAAATTCTAAAATCTGTAAATTTGTGCTAAAACGTTGTGTGTTGGATGTTTGAAATTAGATTTCCATTAGCCGGACAACTGGACTATTGGTTATTTTAAATGGAAAAATGGAAGAACAATGTTGTGGTCATTCAACTTATCGAATATCAAAATGTCGAACATAATAGTGGATTTTCGGTTGAAATGATAGTTAACCAAAAAAATAACAAACAAACAAACGAGGATAATAAATTTGGGGGTAGATCTCATAATTTTTAACAAAATATTGGATTTATTTTAAATTGTAAATCCATTCATGACACTTGAATGGTGCTTCTATTTTATGTTGTTTTATTCAAAAATATATAATAAAATAATTAAATTTATAAAATGGATGCAATTAATAGATAAAGTTCTGCTGTCAGTTGATATCTACAGGATACAAAAAAAAATACATTTTTCACAGTTAGGGGTGGGTTGTATATATTGTATTTAATAAAAAAACTTTCCAATTAAATTATACACAACTACCTATTCTACCGAATTTAATTAAGGTATTTTTAATTGTTTGATATGTAGGTACAAAATAGAGAATGCAAAAATGGATGAACGTTTATTACTGAAACTGTACAAGAAATATTCATGAATTAAACAGGATGCACTTTATGCCAAATAAACTAAAATGCAACTTCATTTACATTTGTTCCGTTTTAAAATACGATAATCCAACTGTATTTGTTTGGAATTGGTGTCTTCTTATCAGAAACACCCCAAATTCAATCTGTTTTAATTAATGTTGACGTGTTAGAAAAGCAAGGTAATTTCGGACAACGATTAGCTACCTAGCACCTAAAACCTATCAAAGTTCTGTTTACTCTATATATGTATTTGATAGTAAAGAGAAAACTGTTGAATTTTGGACGACAAACAAAAACGCAAGAAAATCGCCATTGTGTCATCTTTTGGTTACATACGAAATTAAATAAAATGAAAAACGTCTTTAGCCTGACATGTACTAGTATGGTTGGGTTTCGTGTTTTGGTAGATGCGGTAAGGGCGAGAATTATACAACTAACTAGTGGTATGGTCGACTTTATTGCTATTGCCCTTTCATGGAAATAACTGTCATCTATTTTGTAGATAAGATCGTAATTGAATCGGCTTGACGGCAGATTTGCACACGGACCACTGCATGGAATGAGTACACTATTATTTTGGATACAGTCTCGTAGAAATATTACATTCTGTCCCGTTCAAACTATATAGGAATATAAGGGGGAAGAGAAAACGAGAATCGTTCTCACTCTACGACACACACTAATTTCATTTTATATAAACATATATATACGGAAAAATAAAATGATGAAGCTACCGCGATAACAATCACACAAAAAGACAATAATGAAAGTCATTTGTTTTTTTTTTTTTTTTTAATTAGATTAGAGAAAACTCTACCCTTTTTGTTTTGTTTGAAAGTCTTTGATTGAGAACGTTTGTTGAAAAAAACCCATCAAAAGATATCGATGGACGAAATTGAAACAGTAAAACAGCTTAGCGAACACGACGGGGGTAACGATCAAGATAGTGGCGTGAAATCAGCGCATAACAACGCGGTTTACCCCTATTATATAACACAGGGTGCTTACTAGTAGTGTCAGCTAACTTACCCCCAATATATACAACAACAACTCGACGTTCTAAATACAATTCTAGATAAATCGTATCGATAAAATATGGACTTTAGTTTCGTACTAATGTTGAGAATGATGCATGGATGTATGCGTGATGTATGGTTTTATAACAAGAACTTCATTTACATATTTATCCATTTATATATACCTACCCACCTATGTTAATGTCTATCATGGAAAACTCAATAAAACCCATTACTTTTCTATTTACAATTAAAACATTAAACCATCATTTTGTAACTGTCGTAATAATTCCAAATTGGACGCGTATTTCGATCAATGTAATCCGTTGAAGTAACCGAAGAAAAATCCCTGATCAACTGAACAAATTGAAGTTTAATTAAAGAATGATAACATTTTAGCTGTGGTTGTTGTTAGGTATACTTTGTACGGCATGTAATAGTAGTTAAGGGGCAGATAATAGCTACTGGAGCATCGTTACCGCCCCACACAGTAATTGGGTGAATGGGAATTGTCTAACCCTAAAATTAGCAGATTCTTGTTACAAATAATACAATGCTACTGTAATACAATTGATCTAATTTTGTTCTATTTGTCTAAAAAAAATTCAAAGAATAAACAAAACAAGGAGAGAAGAGGAATTAATAAAATAAGTATAAAATGTTTTGTCATCAAGATATGGTGCGTGCTTCCTGTGCTGTACTAGAAATATGACAAGTAAAAGTGGAGCTTAGTTAGATGTTGTAATGTAAAGCATGAAGCTTTGTTTGCCCGTACCTGGTTGCATTCCTTCCGGCTCTACGTAATATAAATAATCTTACTTTTGTTGTGCTCTGTTACATTCGAAATATCAACATATATTTTATTCACAAACACTAATTATCCTCATTCTTATATTCTATATGTGTGTAGTTTTACTGTGTGCCAGATAATTATCGTTAGCTAAATTAATTCAGTGCATTGTTTACCGTATTTTGTTAGTTGAGTGAAATAGTCCTTATATACAAAACGGTTTCATTATTGCCTTTTGTAATTTACAAATGTACACCCGCAGGACAAATACAACTACAAGTCTTTCATATTGAAAATATCAACGTTATTTCACTATATCCAATTTTTTCCATTTTGTTCAAATTGATTGTTTTTTTAATTTAAACAAAAAATAAATAAATAAATAATAATAAAGTTGGGTAATTGAATTTATTTAATTTTCATAGCTATATGGAGAACTTTTTGCAACAATGATGTGTCAATATTGAAATGGTAGAATCTGGCTTAGTCAGTCATTTGTTTTTATACATTTATAACGAGTTGAAATAAAGGAGAATGACAAAAAATAACAAAATATATGCGTATAGATGTTGTACATGTATTTGTGTTATGCTTTAATGGCCATTATCTCATAACGACGGCATTTAGCTTGTGAAATATTGAACATTGGATAGCACACATGCACATATCCTGCCGATACAACCCGTTCATTAAGCTGCATACCGTTATTATTTATCTTCTCTATATTACCAAGCCTTAATTACATTTTTAACGTTCCCCATCATATCCATCCTAGAGTTGATTGAATAATCTAAACAAACTTTCTTTTCGTATGCGTACACACACACACACACACATGTAGAGCAATCATGATAAAATATAAAATATATCCACATTCCACCTTTGATAAACAAACCACATCAATTTTAATAGAAACAATGCTATTGTTGATAAATCAGTTAGTTGTTGGATTTTTTAGCAATATAGCTGGGGCGGCATTTAAGCTTTAAATCCCATCTATATTGGCCATAATGGCGCTAATAGCGATTCCGGAACGTTATGCGGTAGTATCTCGTTAAACCAACCACCACACAGTTCCCCGTTTACGTGTCATTTGTGGCCAGACTGGAATTAAAAGTTAGAACAATTTTTATCCGGTTACCAATACAACGGATCATGTCCATCCCAACTATACCCACCCTCATCATCCCTAATATCAAACTATTAAAATAGAAATAAAACAAAACTGTACAAATCGGGAGTAATTGTGTTAATTGTCAGTTTTGTTGGGATTTTCATAAACACGACAACGGTAAGTAGATGGATCATGCCACCTCCGGCATTTTAGGGTAGATATGAGAAGTAAATCCGCCAATTATCCGTTTAAATTGCTTGAATTACTGACTGCTGTCTTATATTCATTCTTGTCACAATTATTAAATGCCAGTCTAACATCGCAACGAGATGTAATTTTGGAAGTTTGTGACATATATGTGATCATCATTGTCGATTAAAATTTAGTATCGGTTTTGTTAAATGTCGCTCATCTACTCACACACACACACACATTTATACATCAACAATTATTTGTATTGAAGTAGTGGAATGAGTAAGAGGACTCTTCCAATCTGGCGTTATTCACCGACACAGGCAACTGCCTTCCTTCTCCACACTAGAAGAGTGGAGAGGAAGCCCGCATTGCATACGAATAGAGCTGTAAGCCTCGCAATTAACAACTCCTAACAAGATTGCCAATTTGCGCCCTACCGTCTATATACCCGGATCAAATATAATCGTCGATTTTTCTGTTCAAGCTAATTATTTTACGTCAAAGCAATTTGCTCCGACGCTCTCTACATTCTAATTGAGAGTACTGCATTCATCTACATACAAATCATACAACATGAGAATTTGTCTCATATCCAATATGACAGAAGAAAAAGATCAATGGACATTTAGAGGAAAAATATACGGGAATAGAATTAATAAATCTTCGACATGAGTGAATGTGTATATGTAGGTATCTACAGTAAATATGATGCTTTTGTAATCCAATAGTGTCACTCTTATAATCTGCCTGTAACAACAATGTGGCATTAAATTGTCACAATATAATATTTGGGATTAAATAACCTGTCGAGTTATCGTATTGTTCAAAGTCCTATGTAAATTCGACAAGGCTTAAATTGTTAATTTACTTTCGACTACCTCTTATAAATCCAAATTAATAGGATCATTGCTCAATAAACTCCAACAATACGACATAAAACGGATGCTTATATCAAAAGTTTGATGTACAAAAACAGTTGTTTTGAATTGGCTATAAAACAGTTCTATATCTTCTCACATATACTGTCATGTCACGGACTAGTGGTTGTTTCAAAAGTTTTCACAAAAATATTTTTATTCATTTCAACTTTCCAGTCGTTCTAATTACAACAATAGCGTTATAAAGAGTAATAGAGAGACAATAAAGATATTTCTTCCAAAACAAACAACCAACCAAGGAAATGTTAGAAAGACTTAGGAGAGAAGAAGAAGAAAAACATGCAGGAAGGGTGAGGCTCATCGTCAGGAAGACTATGATCCTGAGAGAATAAAATCACAAGTCTTCAACCGGATGAACAAAGTTTGTTTCCGGTTTGACCGGAGACTGTTTTTACAATCTGAACTGTCTACATAAAAAGCTAACATTGTTGTTGGAGCTTAATTCTCTTTCACAATTATCTACGATTACTGCTCCATCAAAAGCAGACAGTATAAGTTGTATACGTATAGTTGTTGAATAGGGGCAACTATACTATATAAGAGAGAAAGAGATTATGGGGTGGCGACAGGACTTGTTCTCAACGAGAGTTTGATGTCTTTATGACCGCTGTGGTGGTTGCCAAACTCGCACAGCCACAATCGACATTCAACTTGGTTTTAGCGACATTATAAACAAGATTTACAGCCTGAGAAGTGCTTTCAAACTCCTTAACTAGAAATAAAGCTGATTTAACCGTCTCGGAGGCTTGTAATTCAAAATAATTTTGAATAGAAAGCTTCTTCTTGTATTATATAATAAATCTACCAATTTCATTGAATGATTTTCAAATGAAGATTCGTTTACATAACAATTATAAACGGCTGTTATATTCGATTAGGGTAAGTTGAGAGGCACGGACACAGCGTGACATTGCCGTAATTAAGAGCATCATTAATAAAGATTAGTAATGCAGCAGTGTCCTAATCAAATAGCCTGTACTATAGTTGGAATACGTGAGCAGACGACATTACTACTGCTTGTAATAGTTCAATGATATAACACTGTTAGTTGGTAGTGTAATTAGTCACATTTGCGAATGAGGGAATGAACGATCGCGTCGTCCACTGCTCCTCTCCAGACTTGTATGCCATTAATACTAGCTGGAAGCTATACAAACTCAACGGTGGATTGTCCGGCTATCTACATCACGCAGATCTCTAATGGAATAGCAATGAAATTAGGAAAATAATGTCCTTAGTTTAATTGCTAACCAGAATAGTCTACAGTCCGGTCAACCAGGAAATTAGTTTTGATTAAGGATCAAGTTTGCGATGGTTTCATGGCTATAATTTCAAGTCGGAAACACGCAAGGAATGTCGTGAATTGTCCAAATTCTGGCCATCGTCGGTAAACTGTGGAAAACTACCATTGAAATCTGAAAGCATTCATATTTTGTCAAGTAAGGTTTCAATCTCAAAATTAGACACACTCTCAGATATTTGTAGACTGTTTCCGGTGTGGAACATAACAGCTTTATTTTCAGTTTGGTGGGTTGTTTTAATAGAGAGAGCTAACAGACGAACGATTACCATTATCCTGGAGATAATCCTTGTTTTCATCGTGTTTAGTGCGAGGCGCGTATACAAAACAAACACACAAAACAACTGCTTGATGTTTGTGGAACTCCGGTCGTAGAGGGTGTTTAGTTGTTGCTGCTGATGTTGTTGTTCTTGTTGTTTTGTTAATGTTTTAGTATAGTGTTGGAAGAGAAAGGAACAGGTCCTTGTTTTATCTGGATAAGGACCGGTTGCGGTCCGCCGAATATAAACAGGCAATTGTCTGAAATGAAGCAATCAGTGGCTCAGTCGGCGATAAGAGCGCCGCGTAACGACTACCAAGGGAAACATTAACAGACTCCTCGTCAGATTACTTGCACATCCTGCTGCCGGCAACTACATCCCCAAAAACACCCTTATAAATGAACACGCATACACTTACAAAACACACTATACATATATCTAATAATCTACACAACTAACCTACAAAAAAAAATAAGAATAAAAACAATCAAAGAAACGTTATAGATCAAGACAAACAACATTTAACTGGCGTATATACGATTTGAAAATGTTTAAAAGTCATTTATTTTCTAGTCCAGGAAATGGACTAACATCGAAATGTAAATAAACAACGTTAAATCACGCATGATATTGGTAGAATGCGACAGGACAACTGGAGCAGACAGTCAGTGGTTCCGGGAGGTAACTAGATAATGTGTGCGGCTGGAACTAATGACCGGCGAGTCCGGTGATTTATCCGGGCCCACAGATTCCGGTATCTCTGCTTCTATATATATACGTATGTATGTGTCTGTGTTTATAACAACACAGTGCCGGCGACGCGACACATTTTGATATATACCAAACCCTTATTAGCCCTAATCCTACTACTAACTCAATTACAAGTGTTAGCCTACACATCTATATAATTTATACCACAACTATCTCTAACACCAGTGCTAATGGTAGTGGTAGTGGTAGTAGTAATAGCGAATATTGGCGTCTATCCTAAGCGTCGATTTAATTAATCGCATCATTTATCGATTAAATACATATCTCTATTCAAAATTGTAAAATAGAGGAATTATTTTCAACGAGATTAAAAAAAAAAAAAACCATCCACTTGGGAATGTTGTAGGAGAAATTATCGACTTGATTAATTAGTAACGTTCCACCTCATACCACAATCTTCAAGTTGATGCCGTCATTTGAACCGGGCAATCTTATCGTAGAAGAGAATTCGTAACAGACAAAGACGAAAACTTTACAAAATAACTTGTTAAGCATAATTAACTCTTTCTCTTAATTAACACAACAGTGACGCATTCCTAACAAGCTCTATAACTCCACTCATCAGACTTGGATACGTTAGGCACTGATGATGATGATGATGATGATGATAATAATGATGGCGGTGGTGGGCGGTGGTATAGTGACGGTTTTAAGATGAAATCATCCAATCGTTATGTCCAAATTGTGTGTGTATTGTATATGAGACAGTGAGATATTAAATATAGAAAAGGACAGATGTCATAATTATCTTTTCAAATTCTCTATTCTATTTCTTTGTTTAAAATGTCACACCAAACTGTTTGCTAGATAGTTAAGATCTGGGTGGTATTAAAGGATTGTCAGTTTTTGTATAAAGATGATGATGATGATGACAATAAGCTTTACCATGTCGTAAGCCTACAACTGAAAACTGCGAAATTTCTACTAGCATATTTAAAATTCTATTGTTTTATTTATGTGTTAAGAATGGAACGGTTACCAACAAAACGACAGCGATTAATCACAGAATGAAATAATGAAGCAAGGGTGACTTGGGTTGAATTTAATTTCTTCCATTAGGCCAATTTGAATATTATTCCTCTTGATTTTGTTTTAACAAAAGAATTTCCCGAAATATCTCCGTGTGGTATTAGTTAAAGTATGAATACGCTAATTAACAAAAAACAACCAAGTTTTGTCGTCTTTTATATTTCGTTTTAGTTTGCCTGCTTACGTCTATGTCTTTATTGTGAAAGAGTTAAATAGCTGGTTTTTATTATGCAAAGTGAACAAGGGGTTGATTTAAATGGCATCGACTTAAATCGGAAAACTTTATAGACAATCGTCGAAAATGTTGAATGAATTCTCTATTCAAATGCAATTCGAATGTAAATGAAAACATTTTCGGTTGTTCATCGATAATTAGTAAACAATCGAATTGTTGCTAGATTGAATAGACAAAGCAAAATCTTTTCTATCTCTCATTATATGATCGAGCTGCCACACTATACTACCATTTCTGTTTCAAAGCAACAAATCCATTGTTTAAGAAATTTCTTAATTAGTTATTCATGACAATGCAAATTATCGCGCTAATACAACAGGTTCAAGTTTCTTATAAAATCGTTAACTAAAGAAATTGCGGAATTTTTTAATTAATGCTTTACAAATGGGAAATATGCATTATGGCACAATTACAAAACGGTATTCACCGCAATTTAGCCCATAGAGTTATGTTATCATGATGCGGTCTATCCACTAGAACCATATATAGCCTAGATTCCCTATAAATGCAAGCTTCAACTATCAACGAAAATACCTTGATATTAATTAACTAATCAATGAGATTATTGGCTTCTGTATTGACGACAAATCAACCCTTCAGTTCAACGATATTGTTCACAAATTGAAAATTATGGAAAAATACTCCTGAACGATCCTGAAATTAATAAAACCAACAAGGTATTCAAGCACAAATATTTAAATAAATCGAAAGGGAGATAGTTAATTAAAACGTTCCGATGAATTGAAGACAACCCCGTCAACGTGTAAATTGTAGATTAAAATATCGTAATACGTACAATAAGCAGTTGACGGTGATTTTAAAAGTTTGTTATATGGCGTAGCTCCAACATTCCTACATAACCCCTTTATTGGACAGTTGAAATTAGAAAAGCCAATTCCACCACTCATCTCTCGTACATAAAATTCGTCCCAATTGTAAAATACACAATCACGAATTCAGGTTTTATAGTACTTTTGTTGTGATTATTATTGTTCAAGTATTTTGTAGTAGATGGTAGATGAATTAAGATTTAAACAACAAAAAGGGGTTAGTGTATTCTTCTACAATTCCAAAGAGGTGATGTAGATTTAAAAATTTATCCAAACTCAAAGAATTTCATTAATTATTTAATCATTGTTGTTTTAAAGTAATTTATACTTGCGGTCCTTTGTTCAGTTGATATTCATTGCGTAAAATGCCTTTTAATTTTAAAATTAAATCCGGCTATCCCGACAAATTCCTACCCTCTAACCCATTCTACCATACCATCCCCATTTTCTTCTTCTATTCACCACCACCGCTTCCACATTCTAATTAAAATCAACGAAATTCTACAGTTTCAAACAACAACAACAACAACATGAATATATACAACACCTGATACCTTTTTTTTTTTGTTTTTATTCGTTTTTATTGTAGATATAAGAGAGGGTAGTTTTCTGAATTGTAATTACCGCAATTCAAACACATCAATATCGGGGCCATTTGTGTTATGTTATTGAAATATAAGATAAAGTTGCATTTGAAAATGACAAGGTCTTTCCGGTAAACCATAATTTTGGTAATGTTGTTTTCAATATATCGGCATATGGTATGTATACAGAAAATTGGTTGATATAAACTGGTCCCCTAGCTATAATTTTGGTATACGTATAGTTAAGTTTTGTTGAAACACTGAGCTACACCTGCACCACTCATCGTAATTACATCTACTAACTCACATTGTCCCATATAAAGTCGATTGTTTTCCATATTTTACAACAAACTTATCGTATTGTTTCTCAAAAGAATTTAAAGAAATACGTAAAGAATTGATACTTTTATTGGCCATTTCCGTCGGGTATTTATAGGGATTTTACTAACAGACTGGACGTTTATACAACGATTTTCCACCAAACATTTCACACACCTTCATAAAACCAACTATCCGGTATAAAAGTTTAGAAATGTCGCGCAAAGTGTAGAGCCTATTTTATGTTATGTTTGGACAACACGTGCTCGGTGACGTTTATACTGAATATATGGGGTGATATTTTACGTTTTATGCCTTGTTCTCGTTTCCCTATTCTTGTTCTTTGTTATAGGAAAAGATTCATGAAATTACCAACAATTTTTCCTTCCAAACACACACACACACACACACACACATACACAAATCGAATCGGGAATTGATAATTGGCAAGATTGACAGTGTGTAAGAGAACAGAAGCCGGTCTGGTAAATTGATGAATGCCTCTACCAACTACTCAATTCAAATTGACAAACAAAATGGATAGCACAATTAAACAGCTAATGGAATGATTGATGCAAAAAGCGTTATTGTAGGGGTTCGAATGGGTGAATTTCCAGCTTATATGCTGCACTATATATATAATAAATAGGACATATATTAAGTAAATTCAGTTAATCATATTTCTAACTATAGAATCGAGTTTATTTTACAAAACAAACGACAAACAATAAAGCCCCCACTTAGATTAATTCACGGGACAGTTGATGTATTTACAACGACCTATTCTATTTTGAAGGATAACTGGACAATATACCTATCCTAATTAATTCTATTACAAATCAAGTTTGAATTGGAGTTGGAGCCCTTAAGTGCTGCGGATTTAAGAGGTAAGTTGTTATTGTTTCAGGCACAATTTGACATTTATTGTGAATTTATAACGGATTACTTCAGACTGAAGCGAAAGAGCTTCTCGCCACTTTTTAATCAAATTTGGTACAACACCGCTGAAACGTCACACATCAGTTGACAAGAGCTTCTTTAGATTCATCATCCAAATCGTGTACAGTAGGTGTACGATAGTCGATTGTCTGAGATTAGGTCATACTGCTGTTTGTACTGCAATTCGAAGCTAGTCTGTAATCGTTTTCTGATAAGACATGCGACAACCCTTGATTTAAGTCCTAAAGAATTAAAGAATCATTCAGTTTTTTTGTTCGTTTTCAGTTGTTGTTATGGATGGCTTCCAACTTTCTTCCACATCTTTTAGATTTATTGATTTTGTTAGAAAATTTCTTTGAAAATTTTCATTGTACATTCGTATACATTTCAATATTTATTTATTTATTTTTTATTGTATGTTTGTAGAAAAAACAAAACTTTCAACAACTTCTAATGTTGGTGTGGTTGCGTGGTGAACAAAGGACGAAACGGTTTCCGGTCAACTAGTAGTCGCTGTAACCACTGGAAAGGGGTGGAGATAGAACAATTAAAATTGACGTTAGCGTCGCACACCAGCCAAGACAGAAATTACATGCAAATCGTTTGTGTTTGTATAAAGCTGTAACGGAACGTACACGTTTCATAGACGACAACTATAATTGGATTTTTGCCAACAATCAAAACATTATTAACACAATTGTCTTACAAACTCTGTAATCATTTTCTGTTGATAACAATTAAAACGTTCTTTCTATCAATTTTGAATAAATTTTCTAATTCATTGAAGAGTTGACAGTTGATTGTATGGGAAGCTTTAGATGAAAGTATAGAACATTACTCTAGCTGGCCGCTATCGTCGCCGGCAATCTAATAACTCACCCCTTATATGATTACGCGTTTTGCTTTGTGAAAAGTACCTGTTCAGTTTTAATAGCACACGATTCGGTGTAGATTTTATGAAAACGACAAATAATTTGTTTGTTTTTTACTTATATACGTCCATAGGGTTGCTGACAAAAACGCAAATTTTTAATATTAAAATTTAATTCGACAGCCCCCCCATTTGTCTCATACATATAAACGAGCTGAATCTGTCAAGTTTAAGTTGCACTATAGATACACGGCACAAAGATAGGGAATGAATGAACCAGAAAGGTTGTGTGTATGCAAATTGTGAGATAAACTTAGCCTGAAGCCGGCCCTATCAGAACAGCATCAATCTTACATTATCTCTAGTCCAGGTATAAGTAAGTGTAAGAGGTATTATATGTGTGTTAGTGGTTGTAATAGTGGTGGTAGAATTTAAGAAGTTTGCCGGGATTTACGCCCAACTCACGTAGTTAAACGCTCTTAAAAGAACTTCTTGATAAATTTAAAAAAGCACCTTAAAGTCGTTAAGACGATGAGCCGTCGGCAAATTGAGCTGAAAATATGCGCCAAGTTCGTTTTTTTATTTTTATTTTTTTTTGTTCTACTCGTTTTCATCCAACCGTGACAATGGTTAACCAACCCATCTAGGGCTAATCTATTTTAATTCAAACGTTCATCCCTTAAATGTTTCCGTTTTTTTTTCTCGTCCTTGTTGATTTTGTTGACGAAAATTATGTGTAAATTAGATGTTGAAATGCGGTAGTTGTGATACAATCAGGATTTGAATAGTGAACTGGCTGGATGGTTATGAGGGCGAACCTCCAATTAGCGGTATTAATTAGCAGCACACTTGAAATTCCACCGTTAGGATTTGCTAATATAAACTGAAAGCTTGCTTTAATATAATGTGTATTCTTGGTTAATATTTTTGTATATTCGTTAAGCTTTTAATAACGCTAATTTTGTAAATTTACCCTCACAAAGTACCACTTAAAGAACTTTAACAGTTTTATTTGTAGGGGTGCGGGGCGGGCAAAGAAATACAAGACATATATACAGCAATATCGTGACATGGAAACAGTTTAAATTATATTGAGTTATAAGATGTGAATAAAGCGAAAAAAACTATATTCAGAAATTTAAAATTCAAATTAAAACGTCTCGTGACTGATCCAATTACAAATAAAGAATAAAAAAAGAAATTTTAACAACAAACTCCCGTCAAAAAGTAGGAAAAATTGGATTAGAAGCAATTATTTCGTCGACGTTATCATCATCATTTAACTTAAACTAACTAAACGAAAAAAAAAAAAGAAAATGTGAAAAAACAACAACAATAAAGAATAATAATGTAGAAGAAGTAAATAAAATGAATTATCAGATTAATTACGATAAAACAGACCAATCAGAGATATTGAATTAATTTGTTTAGTCGATGAATAAGTGGTTATTCTGTCTCCGGCAAGATCGTTAAATTTAAGAGTAGAGGTTTCCTTTTTTTTTGCTCGGTCTTAATTAAGGGAGTAGCTAATGAACTGCTGCTCAATCGATATAATCCTACTGCCGTGGCGAATCTGATACCAGCCGAGTTAATTTATTCAATACTTAATTATGCCACTCTTTTATAAAAGAGTTTCTTCCACCTTCTCTTTTCTTGTTTTCGTTTTTTTTTTTTTTATATTGATGCGTTCAGTGCGGCAGGAATCGACTGAAACAACCCTTTTTTAAAAAATAAAACAAATCCTCTTTATGAAATTATCGAGTCAGATCCAACAATTAATACGTTTCAAAGTTGAAACGTCCACCGAATTTAGTTTTCACAAGTTTAGGGGGTGAGTGTAGATTTGGATTTTCGGTTCTAGTGAACAAACGGGATGAGAAATATATCAATGTGTGTGTGTGTGTGTGTGTGTATATATGTTGAGTGTGTAGCGAGTTATCAGCAGTTTGCACACCGAGTGGCCGTCTGTTGCGTGTAATTACGACTAAACAAGTTCACTGCTGCGTACTAATTGATGTCTATTGCGACATTGTTTCTAAATAACGCTCGCTCCTCAGTTTCGAACAGCCCTCTTGTTTAAAATTAATTAAATAGTATTGTCAATCCTCCGTCATTGTTTATGCTTTGTTTTACCCGATGTTTAATGAACTTCTCTTGAATAATTAAACCGATATTACACTAGGAAATTGTAACGCTTAAATATAATTCGCATCTCGCTACTCGTATGCCACCAATTAAAAATAATTAATTCATCCATCAATTAATCTTTTAACATTTATCTGCAAACACTTCTCTACCCCTCTCTCTCTATATATATATAGGTACTTGAATTGAATTGATAGATTTGTAGGTTTGTGATGGAAATGGTCCAATGTTGTTCGGTAGGTGAGCTTGTTAAGCATACACACATACACAAACACACACAGGTAACAGTTAGTTTGTTACCGGGACTCATAACAGGATTAACTTAGTCCTGTAATTTATAGTCAGGATCAGGATGGGAGAGCGCTAGCGTAACGCCATCTCTACTAATCCCTACTGACTATCAATTGTGGGATTTTTACCTGGCATCATTTATAACAATTTTTTTCCATCTCTCGTTTCAAATCTTTTTATTTGTTGCAAAATCAAACACAGGTGCCCCGTTTTTATTAGATAAATACACAGCAATGACGCGTCAAGTCGCACAATTCTCGTGGGTTAAGCTGATTCTGTATTTGATTTATCGTCGATATACCATTGACAATATTTGTTTATTGGTTAATTTATCATTAAATTTATTTGGTTGACTTGGAAATATAGATAAATACAGAGGTATATATAGATACTTAATGTTACTATAGGGATAATCGACTAGCCGATTATGATTCAATTAAAGCATCGCTAATTAATTCGATATGTTGCGTTGTAATCATATCCTCTAGGTTGGCCGAATAGTTTCGTTTTTGGCGTTCAATACTATTAGATTAGGTCTAATGGTCGATTTTCAAATTACATTCCAGATTTGAGGGTGGAAGAGCGAACGAACAGTGTTGGACAGTAGGATGGGGGTTTAGAGGGACAGGAGATTAAACTCTAACCAACCGTGGCTATCTCCATATTATTTTCGATATGCAGATTGTTAATTAAATCTGTCCGGGGTGCCATATTTACATGACAGCAATCTGTCTACAACACAACAACGCCGGCCACTGCTGTTTTAATTATGTTGTTTAACCGTGCGTATTTTATTAATATAAATATGTATTTGTTTATTCGGGGTTGTTTTTTTTTATTTGTTGCTTATTCACTCTGTGTACCTCAAAAAATAAACAAAACTGCCAATGTCATCATCACAACTATATACAAACACTAATGACGATTATGGTTAACTGGGAATATCTAACGAACAGCATATGATTAAATATGGGACTCGTGTCCGTAACAGACTTTAAACACAACCGACAACCGGAAATTTTAAATTAATCTAATTGATTCAACAGTGAACTGGCACCAAGATGGATTAGGAGTGGTAGCAGTCGTCAACAGACTTATTTCTAAATTATTAAAATAATCATAAAAGAAACTAGAACAATGAAACTTGATACTGGTGCTGCGGAATTTACAACACTTTTTTCAGTTCAGAGAAGTTATCGCAACTTCCTCTGTCCACTATAAAAATGTCTTCTGAAGAAGCATTTCAGGGTAAGCCTATCAAAGAAGCAAGAAATTAAAAGTCTTCTTCTGCACACTACATAAGAAAATATCGATTGCTCTAAACCTAAACGGATGGTGAATATGTCTTTGAGTAGCTGTCAGCTCTACTGTGTATTTTTTTTGGCATCGATCTGATCCTATCGATTACAGTTGAGATTCTTCAGTGTTGCAAATACAATTCGGCCAATATTGTCCGATGATTTAATGTTTTCATTTCGTTAATTCCATTTATCGATTTGAAATTAGCTTAATGCCAATTCAATAACTGGCACACAGGTGGACACATTTCAAAAATACACATATACACAAGTGAAGAGGAACGAATAGGGTGAGTTGTAATATTAGTAGCATCAGTTGTGTGTTCAGTTTGAAATTAAGGCAATTAAGCAGCAGTCGACCAATATGGTGCACACTGATTGATTTCATAATGCATGAAATTAATCAAAACCTCTATCTCGCCTGTTTTGTTTAAACAAAAAAAACAACCACCCTTAATAGATAATAAAACATCTAGTATCGTTATGGTGTGGTATAAAGCTTTCTTTTTCGTCTTCAGAAAAGAGCTGTCGATCGGTGCAACAAAGTTGATTTGGACGGCTGTATAAACTAATACATCAACAGTAGAGCGTCGGTAATTTGTATATTAGCGTCGTCGATTGTTACACCATCTGTTGCCATGTTGTGCAAACGGACACCGGACTAGCCGTTCCTGTTGGAATTTCAACAACTGCATAGAATTGTTACAATTTATCACTCAATTGAAACAATAATAAAAACGATTTGTCTCTCCATAGCCGTCAAAATACTAAATAAAAAAAAATAGGGAGTTAAATTTTGTGAATTAATCATGTAGTAGGTTTATTAGCGCAATTTTCCCACTGCTATGCAAACAAAACAAACAAACAAGAACAAAAAAAAAAAAAACAACTCCACGGGCGGTGATCAAAGCATGGTATGCAAGCGAAAACTGTAGCGTCTAAATTCCACATGAGTTCGTCTCGTCGTCCGTTTGAAGAACGTTTTTATATGCTCGGTTAAGTATTTGTCATGCTATGTTTTAATTAAGCACATATTTCGCGACAAGACGGTAGGTAAGCTCAAAGCGAAATGTTCGAATATACATTGTAGGTGTATATGGTAAACGTTGTAAAACGACACAGTTATGCCGCAAACATCAAACGTTGGGAAAAACGAATAGAAATTCAAAAGCTATCTACTTATGTGGCACGAACATTTCAAGCATACTTTTTTTTATTATTTTTAGAAGAACGTTGAATATGCAACATGTCGAAGTTGAACATGACGGTGGATGTGTAATTAATGTTTGATTATTAGGAAAGTTTTACCGCAAGAATTTCAAGTGGAAATATTCGAACAAAAATTTTAAAAAAATGTGAAAAAATTTCAAGTTTCCAGTGGAATTTGGTTTTTTTGGCAACACGTAAAGTGTCATTTAATATATTCATTTTCTAGGTCGTTAGACTAAAGTTTTCCACAACTGTGTAAATAATTTTCGCCTGTCCCTTTTTGCTTTGCTGTTTTCCCTGATCAATCTATCGTTCAATCTATTTGATTATGACGACGGTACCCTAAAATAAAAAATATCCATTTCGAACGGTTGTTGAAAGGTTTTCCATGTCAGATGGCCAAATCATCAGACTGCGCATATCTAATTCAACTACCCATAAACAATGATCTAATTTTTAATTTATTTATTTGACAGTAAAATCGAACCAGAAAAAATTTATTTTTATTCACACAATAATAACTGAATGAAATATGACTATCACGGAATCGTATCAAACATTCCTTCTCGAAGGTGTTAAGTTTGGACCTTTAATAAACGTCCGCCTCCAGGAGGCGACATGTTCCGCCTAGGACCCGCCCTGTCCAATGGCAGTTGATCGTCGGCGAGGCGTCGCGACGCCACCAGAGCACGTGATCTATCCACGTGCCATCACAACAACACAACCACCACCTAGGGCTGGGTCTTCGTCGATGAGGACTTGTCGGTTTCTTTTCAGGACAATCAGTGGGAGTGGGAATTTGGAGGAGGTGAATATGTGTGTTTGTTGGAGCTTATGAGGCGGACACGTGAGATAACGATAAGAGAGCTTTCAACTTGACAGAATTGAAATGAGCAGAAATTACAAAGTGAAAGAGACGAGAGAGAGAAAAAAAAAAAGGAATAAAAAAAAATAACGAATATATGGAGCTTCTATGGAAATACTATTCACAAATGTTCTAAATTCTATTTAACTTAACTGGGAAATGAACAACGACGAGGTTATCAGAGTACCGATGGGAAAACGGGGACGATGATGGAAATGAAATTATGAAAGCAAGAGGGCGTCATGCCCTTGTAACCTATATGAGACTAAATGGGGCGGCTATATAGGGTGATTTTCCCTCTATAAATGCATCATCTTGGCACAATAATCAGAATTTATCGACAACAAAATAAGAATTTACCTACTTTTCCCTTATTTTAGTCTCTCTAAGAGATTAAGAAATACTTTTGAATGTGCAAAGTTATATTAGTGGAAGGTATGCAAATTAGCTACGAGAACAGATAGGATTCGTTGGAATTCAACTCTCCAAAACTGGCAAACTGTTACCCTTATAGAGGGTTATGAAGAACAATAAGGGAGCAATAGAGGGACAAAGAGAGAATGATTGGAAACGTGATCAGACAATAATCCTTTGATCAAAGCCGTAACATTTGACAACCGATACCTGCTTGTGTGCGTCCTGCACACAACCAATTTCGTAATCGTTTATTGTTGTTTCATTACACTTTATTAACCGGGATATAATTTCAATGGATTTCAATGGAATCTCTAATGAACGAAATACCCCTTTGATAATATTTAACGAGATCTGATGATAATATTCGATATATTGTAAATGCAAAAATCCCCAACAATACACATTGCAAAATTCAAACAAATATTTCATCTCTAATTAATTTTCATAAACACGAACGTTATCAAAGAATTTACATTTTTTTTTTCGTTGAAAAACCCTACTGTTATTTCATACACATAAGCGGATTTAGTTTTATTTCAACAACACCAAATAGAAAAGTATGGGAAAACAGGACGAAAAATAACGCAAAGAACAAACACAAATCAACTGAAACAAATGAGCCCTGTCTCTGATCTCTACCACCCCTTGCAATAAAAATAAAAAAATACTCGACTGATTTGTGTATGTGTAGTAGTGGTGGTGGTGTTACCAAAAGCTCGTTAGCTGCCATAATTACTGTTGCTAATTACTGATTTTTATCAGAGCACGTGCTATAAAGCTAACTGGTCGCATTTTTGCCGGCGGTAGAAATGGCCCAGGCAATTATGATTCAACATTGCATGCTTAACCCTTTATTGACTGCCGTTTATCACGGCATGACAATGTGAGCCCTTCTCAGGCATTTATAATTTATCAGTTTCAAACGGGAATTTTTGTAAATTACACCCCGATTTCAATCGAAACGTTGATCAGCAGGTGATTAGGTGAAGAAAAAAATAATGAATCAACCGTTTCAAGTTATTTGATATCTTTTGTATTAGAATCTAAACTTTTTTTTTCCATTCATTCTAAAGAATAAAACGATTCTTGATGTTTTGTTTAGTATTTCTCCGGACAGTGATACAATTTAGAAATCGTGTTCAGTAAGGCGTGAATCCAACAGACTAAATTAGTAATTCATAATGCAAATCCGTTCTGGCTGTATATTTGAACATTAGGCACAATTAGAGGCTGTCTGTCAGTCTGATTTGATATTTGGTTATTTCATTAATTCTGTTTAGGGATTGTGTGTATTGTTTATGTTCAGATGCAGTTGCATTACAAACATTATCTATCCATATATAGATAGATAGAATGTAATTAAATTATAATTGATCAATATTTGGTTTTAGTTGAAATTTCTATAATTTCTATACTATAAAGTTATTGTAAAATTAATTTAATTATATTAAAGAGAAACTTCTTCATTTAGGTAATTTACAATGTTAATTTAAGGTAGAGATCTACCTTGTTTTATGATTAAGTTAAGAATGCTTTCGTGCATAACTAATCGTATCAAATACATGGTTGCTTTAACTTAAACCTATAAGGCATCGTCAGGACCTCATGCTGCAAATAATTGAATAGATAGTCAAGTTTAGAGGAGTTGAGACAGCAACTATATAGTGTTATCGATGCTGGAATGAACAACAAATAGAAGTTTATCAACAACAAATTTGTGGATTATTTTTATTTCATCAACGTACGTTATTTAATGAAAGTTCTGAAGAATTGAAAATAGAGAGCTAATCTGTGAAACATATTATCCAAAGTGTACACAAATAGCGACAAAGGTGATATAAGACGATCTGGAAAAGTATCAGACAGTAGGCAGATACGTTCAGATCAAACGTTCAGATATGTATAATTACTGTGTCAGATGGAGGCAGATATCTTTAAGGACATAACAGTCTATTGAAATCGACAGATCGTCTAATATCACACTAAAGTCTTTATAAAATGTACAAATTTTGGGGAAAATTTCATCTGAACAAAACAAAACTGTTGGTCTCTTGAGGCAAAGGTAATACAAGAGGTATTTAGAAGGACCTACTACCACCACTATAGTTTTTTATCGCAGTACCACCATCGAAAGTGGGTTATTTCAAATGTGGGCCTTATTTTGGTCAGGCACCTTATTTGTAACACTAGACCCAAAACAAGCTAGGTAGTTCCCTTATAGATTAGGTAATAGAAAAGCAAAATATCTACTTCAATGCTGTACTAACAAACACCAAAATATCACGTGACTCTTAACAAGTACCTTCAATGTAAATACAACTCTGTAGAGTGTAAAAGAATGAAAAAAGGGAGGCGTGTTTCTTTACGTTGGATTTCCCAGTCACCACTCTCAGAGTCTCACAACGTTTTGCTTGGTTTTGATATAGTTTTTGGCACTTTTGTTGGCTTCTAGATATCTCAACCGATCGTCATGCCTAACCTATTTTAACATTTTTTATGTCCAGATTTCGTGCCTTGCTAGATAATCTAATTATAAGTGAAAATTTGGTAGTCAAAGCCGGACACCTTATCCCAAAGGGTTGTTTAATTAAAATTTCGCCATAGTTATACGAGAACTAGTCAAAAGTTGTCCAAAATGTGGCAATCAGTTAAGGTTTACGTATAAACTACTCTTATCTATATTTAAGCGAAGGAAAAACACTATTTAATGTAAATGCAACTACAAAATCTGTGAGATGATTTTCATGATCCCAATTTCAACTGTTGAGTCAAAAACGGCGCTATTGAAGCATTTTATAAATATTTTTCATATTTCAACCCTTCATATATAAAAATTAGTAAATCAACACTAATTGTTTTGTAATATTTGAAATGATATTTATTAAAATGTTGACTACAATTTCATATTTTAATTTGAAATCGAATATAACCATGCAACAATTCTATTTGTTTTATTTTTGTAAATTAAATTCATCTGCATTATAAAAAAAATTGGTTTTGTGATAACAGAAATACGTATCTAGTAGTGGTTGTAGCAAACATTACATAAAAGATTGTCATCAAATTTGGCGTCGGACAAAGAATAGATCGGAAACCATAACGATAAAACTAACTGAAAGTGAATAGAAGCTATATACAAGAAATCACCAAAACAGATATGCAGCCGGAATGAAGGAGACATCACAACACAGATAAAGATTACACTAAACTGTAGAGATACAGACAGGAGAAACACACCTATTCTCGGATAATCTCATCCTCCTATATTGATTTATTTTGAAATTTTATTCGAGATTGTAATAAAAATTTTTAGAAGAGAGCAATCATAATTTTAGTTGATACAGGAATTGTGATCACAATAATGTTATCTTATAGTAGTTTCGGATATATTTAAGGGTCAGTCGGGGTGTCAGGATGAACATTTACACCACTAGATAGGTTTACATTGTCTATTTATGGTCGTGTTTGTCTTCTCCAATTGGCACAAATCCAAAATTGTTCCTATACCCAAATATAAAGAATCAAACACGAATTGGCTATAATTTCCAATGATAACGTTTCAAAGTAGTAATAATAATAGTAAAATTGTCAATCACAGTTTGCTATATAGATTGACAATCGTTTAAAATGGATATAGATAGAGTTTTAGTAATTAACCGATTATATTATTAACAAAAGAATGAAATGGATGTGTAGCTGGCATTTTGTTGTTGAAATGATTATGAAACCAATTAGATTCATGTCATAAACAATTGGTCATATCCTGAAGCTTTTAGAGTCGGTTCCGAACATATGCCACCATCAACAATTCATATTATATTACTAAATTCACTATATATCCATCTTTATTCAACACATTAACACACACACGCATATCAATAATTACATTGTGAAATAAACTATTTTGAATTTTGATGATGATTGATAGGTTCGAATAGATTTGACGTCAACCGCCATAGATATGTACAACAACGTTACATTGGTATACGTTTTCTGTTTGTACACAAATACTGATATGAAATGATTACGTACAATTAACGTAGGTATACTTTTCATCTATTCATGTTATTGTAGGTATGAGTGGACGACACGGAATCATGTTTGTTTTAAACTCATTAGTGTGACCAAATCGGATATGCTGTTATTTGGTATTTACGTTTCAAATTAACAATAATTAATTGGGTGATTAGGGTGATCTATGTTATTTACATTCAGGTTTCATATATGTGTGTAAATATTTATATATTAGATGCATCATTACGCATAAATGCATTCAATACTAGAGGTATACCTATACACACCGAAATTTCAGTTCTTTTGAAAATCTACTGTCACCATATTGACAATACTTCAAACAATCATTATCTCATTCTTTAATTTCCGTTTATAATTGCCATAATGTCCCAATGGAATAAAACCATCAAACAATCACCCTCCCCCTTTTAACCACACACACATCTCTTAAACCAAGTTCGAATAAAGTGATAAATCATTGTGACCGTCGTTCTCTTCTGGTTATACGTTTTGCCCTGCCGTTCTCTTTTTCTCTCATCCCCCACATCCATTTCATCTATCTTTCTTTCACAGAATCTCTAGCATTATTTTGCTGGTGCTTTTTTTTTGTTGTTGGTGTTCTTTTTATAAAAGATTTATTTGGTGTGTTTTTAGTTGGACAGTCGCTGACCGTAGCGTAAGCATTCCATTAAGGGATGATCCTAGCATGAATCAAGCTCAGTTACATTCCCCGACGGCTATATAGCCGAATTCGGTTTTGTGTTGTATTCTAACAGGACATACGATTCAAGCAGCCCGCAGGTATTATCAAGGGGGCAGTTATACTAACTTGCTATAAATTCGTATTGTCGAATCGGCGACAGGGCGGCAAGCTGTCCAATCTGTCGTAACAAGGAGGCTTACTTATAGCATCGATTATCTAAGTATAAGAAACTGTATTTTAACCTCATTACATTTGTTATAGAGAAGTTACAAGGAATCACCACAACAAGTGCACCAGGCGGGTTTCACACCGTTGTGTTAAGTAGCTACCTCTTATTGACTTATGTAAGTTTGGAGGAGAGCCATCCTCGACCATGTAAAACTGGCAAATCATCATTATGAAAATTTCATTGAATGTTTGTTTCCGACAAACATTGAAAGATATACATTTAATAGAGAGTGAATGATCGTAATGTGAATTTTGTGTATGTAGTTGTATGCTCGATTTTGGCTATTATCCGCGCGTTATGAACCAGAAGTGTGATAACAGGCACAAAGGAAATGACGTCACACGCCCATTGACTGCTCTGCTATGCTGGATTGATTCCTAATCGATCATCAATACGAGCTGTCATCCTGACATTCACCCCCGTGCTTATCTTTATAAATGATGCTTGATGTTTTCATAATGATCATCACAGAGAACGAGAGTGAGTTGTGTTCGAACTATTGGTATGTTTTGAGGGATAACTATCATCATCATCATCAATGAGGTTTATCAATTTATTACCGATCAAGCGATTTATCAGGTTGTCTATAATATAGACATTTAAAATTCTACATTTATAGATAAGGATAGTGTTATTTAGTTGCTCAATAGTCGATTAAAGTACACCCTCATGTTTATAGATGGCCGACAAAGATTCAGCAGTTAGTTCTGGATAAATAATGCAGTGTGGCTAGAATGGGCATTGTGAGACCATGCCGGTCATCCTGTGAGATCCTAAGGGATTTGCGGATTAAGTTGGGAGCCATTACTTTGACGTAGAATATCGACGATGTTGGACGTTGTGGTTAGACATTGTGCGGGTACTGTTAAGAAGAAAAATCACCCTTGGTTCTTTGAAGAGCTTAAAGACCTGCCCGCATTCAGTTAATGCTCATTTATTATAGTGATGGTGAAAAACAAGTATGCCACACCTTAACTAACAAGTAATAACAAATTACTTTTCTATATATTCTACTGTTTAAAAGAAAGAATTAATAAAATTTGCTCGTATTCATTGTTTGTTATTGATGCTGTTGTGTCAGCAAGCGGGTGCACTTACCGAATAAATTCTGACAATAACTGAGTTATTATTCAATAGTTTATAAGATTTCCCAAACAATAGAGGCGCAAATGGCAACTTGAATTTAATAAGGACAATAATGGAAACCTCACCCAGCAAACAAGTTGGCAACTTCTAAATTGTAACATTTAGTCAAACAAAGGCACCCCTCGGGTTGTATTGTGTGAGTTGAGATCGTTCACGGTGGCGGCAATGTTCAGTTTCTCAGATTTCTAACGTAGCCGTTCTGATAAACATAAATGTAGAAGACAGAAAGAGAGAGAGAGAGAGAGATAGAGATAAATAGAGAGGGTTAAGAACTAACTGAGACTTGGAGAGGGTGGCAAAATTTGGGGGTGTTATAACTGTGAAACAGAGTAAGTAATAGTAGTGGTAGAGAGGGATGGTCGCGAGATAACGGAAACTTATATGACAGGGTTAAGGGTGATGAAAATGATAGCTTCGAGGCTTAGTTTTGTGGCGGCCACTATAATAAAGTAATCGAGATAGACTTGAAGGACTTTATCTTGAACAGATATGTTTTTCTTTCTATTCCGCACGCAATTTCTCTTTCTCGATAGAATGATTTCCATATACGACATACAACTATACTTCATCTATAATAATAATAATAATAATAATAATAATTCTATAATCTGATTAACTCTCTAGATAGGCTTTAGTGAGAATAACTTAATCAATATGAGTGGGATTTGTAATGAGCCCGCATAACCCCTGGTGTGTTGGAGTTAACGCGAAATAACGAATTGCTCTCATTAGTCCCGACTAAGTCCGGACTTTAGGCTCAATTAATGACCGCTAATCGTTCACTTAATAGATGTCCTCGTCTATAACAACACAAATACAACATTGGAAATATTTCTACACAACAATTTCATTTCGTTGATATTTTTTTCCACTTTTCTTTGTAAAAAGAATTAAGATTTACTGAAGTATTTACACCCTAAACATCACAACATTAGATGGGGGATTTCGTCTAAATTCGGACAGATTGCTCTTTGTATTTATTTTTCACATGTATTTCAGCAATTTGTACCAATATTATGACTTGTAATAGACCGTAAAACTAATACTAAATCTTCCATAACTGGAATTGAACTACTAAAAAAACAATGATTTATATTTTTTAATAATGTAGAAGAACAACAAATTCTAATTTTGGTCAAATTTAATGCAAAATCTTCTATATACCGAAATGTTGTTGTATTATTATTATTTGTGATTTTCTTCGCTTGATAATTGCATCATTTCCTGTCAATTTTCCGGTTAATGTATCGAACCGTCACAAAATATATACAAAGTCATAAAATTTCTTTTTATCGTAGAATATTCCAGCATCTCGAGGGTTGGTAAATAGTATTCAACGTGTGCTCTTTCTATACACAACTTTATGATTTATTGTGTTAGATCTGTTGGAAGTTTTCTGTTATCAGAATGGTAGTTTCGTTTACAATGACCATTTGATGCATTCCTTTTGTATTCATCGCTTTCAACTTCTGATAGAATATATATTTCTTTACATAGAAAGCTACAGGATGTCCCTTAAGCGATATGCATCATTTTATATCCTGAATTTCCCTAACATGATACGATAATCACGTGAATAGTTTGTTTCGTACATACTTACTTGTAACCGTAACTGTATTCCACCTGTACATCTAACTCTTGTACTGTAAGTTGCAATATTAAATCATGTCGATGAATTTCTAATTAACAACCAAGATCCGAATGTTTGAGTTTCGTGAAACACAAGTTCCACCAACTAAACCAACCAACCAACCAGTCCAACTAAGTCAATGAAATATGCAATTAGTTTCGGGTTGTGTTTACCAAGATATGACCAACTTAAACTCCCCAGTTGCCTTCATGAATTACAGATTATCAAAATTTATATAAGTCGTATTTGTGATTTAGATGTTGATGGTTTTTCAACTATATAATCAAGATGATTTAGATATAACATTACCATGAATATAACAACATTCAGATAGAAGCAGGGGCAAAATGATCACTGTTGAAGAAGCATTTTTTTTTGTGTGTGCGTATATGTGTCCGATACGCTTCATCATGAGCATCAACATATAGTTATTCAAGGGTGGTTAGTTGGGTGGTTATATAGAGATGGACGGCAATGAAAATACAGCTTACTTAACACGATTTCCACTACATTAAGCCGTTTACACATCGTTCCATATTAGATTAACTTGGCGCATCTGCATGACGCACTGTACAATCAAAGCAATATGACAGGGTGTATCCAGCTGGAAAGAAATCGGCGATAAACACGTACACAAACTGACTGGAGATTGTAAATTTATTAAATCAAAAATATAACGAAAAAGTATATAAAAATCATAATTAAATCTTTATTGAATTTGTAATAAATGACTTGGTCTAGTTCTTGTATGTTATACATAAGAGGGTGGTGTTGGTGGTGGTGGTGGTTGTAACGACTCATCGTTGAGTTTTTCGAGTTCGACCGAGCACGTTATCTGATTAGGTTTGATTGTGGCGGCGAGTGCGGTAACTGTGTTCGCTTACGCTTGTCATTTGTTTTACACATTTGTTTATGCTACATTACCCCTTGTGTCAGTTAGTGGTTGGGAATTCTATTTGTGGCTTCTACTATGTTGGGATTTTCAATGTTCCACTCTGTTATCATTCTTATTATTATTATTATTTTCTTTTCATTCAACATTCTGAACTATAATCGTGTTATATTGTTATGAATAAAATTGTCGTTACTAGAGTCAGTTTTTATATTTAAATCATTTTTAGTATTATTGGTGATAAAATTGGAACTTTTCGAATAGAACTTTCAGTATATTTTCATACAATTATCGTTTAAATCCGGTAGAAGGACTGATTATAATAGAAACGTATTTCTAGTGAGAATGAGCAAATAAAACTTGGCTACAACTATATAGAATGGCAGTTTTCAAACTATCATCAAATCTACAATAAAACCATTGTTAAAACAATAACAACAACAACAACAAAAAAATAACTTGGAAAATATGTATACAGAAAAAGTAAACCACAAATAATCCAACCCTCGTACATCCAAACTCTGGCATTATTCTATATGAGCTTAAGATAATTGTTAATTTATTCATAGGACAATCCCACAGGACTCTACATGACGTCACTGGCCAATTACGCGAATATCCTTTACTGCCACGATTAGATTAGGTACAATTAAAAAAGCTAAATCCCTGATTTTTAAAAAAGCATTTTCTACACTGTTCATAACGAAATCTCACCCCGTTACATTTCGATTAGTTTCAATATTGAATTGATACCGTTCTTTGAATAGTATTCGTTTAAAAATTTATCGAATTCAGACCACCAAATCGTACAAACAGAGTAGGTCTATTCTGATTTAGTCGTCTTGACTTTCTGGTAATAAAGCAAAGATTTACAGCACTAAAACTGTCTTAACTACCTTCATGTGTTAGTGTCAAGTCAAGTAGAAGTAATCAAAATCGACATGTAGTTTGTTCCTCATCTTTCAGTAAACTGTGAAATCTGCTATTAAAGAAGTAGGGCTAAACCATGATGGGATCGCTATAAGTGGACGCAGTATTCAAAATTTAATTCGGAATTTTTCCAGTGTACCATCATCGACTTAAAAAAGTGTTGTACAGCATTCAGCCGTTTGTTTCTGCAGAATACAAAGCTAAAACTCATACATACTTATACATATTCATAGGAGGTTTATCCATGTCTAGAGTATAACGATTTTGTTCAAAAAAAAATATATATGTGTATTTCTGTGTACATTTAGTGAACACTCACAGTTTTTGAAATTTTAATCATTGCAACAAGAAAAACACATAGAATATTAAATTTGTTTCACGAAAAAAATTACAATTTTTACATGATTTTAAAACATAAATATAAAAAGGAAATAATTTCCATCGACAATTTAAAGATGTTTTCAGGATGTTGTCGTCAATTATTGAAGTAATCTCCGCTAAATGTTGGAGAGGTTGTTATCAACTCATTTCCTGACAGTGACAAGATTTCTATGTTTCTGGGACTGTTTTATCAATTTCATGTCGTTCAGTTGGCATTTTTTGTTGAGTTATATTTTTTTTTTAGATACAATCTTGAATTAGTTGAGCATTACAGTTGCAATTGTTGAATAATTAATGTAAACGAAGCTGGAGTGATCATTAATAGTTAAATAGAAAGTGGAGAATAGAGGACGATTGACGGGTAGAAAGGATTAGTGCGGCAGGCCCGGAAGTGGATATACTTGTTTGACTAATGCAGACATCGAACTTCGATAACTTTGAGACCTGTTCCACTGATTATAAACAATCAATATAATATACCGACACCATATACAATGATATATGGATCAGAACATGTTTCGATGATATGAAAATTCAACTAAATAAAACCACAATAGCCTTACGTTAGACAAATCACAAACATATGTTACAATGTTTTATATTTGTTCCATAGTTATCCAGTGAAACTTTGTCAATTTGTTATACGAAAAGTGATTAGTTAAATTGTAGTTTTTTTTCTCTAAATGAAAAATATCCTTTGAACTTTAACAGTGCTGCTGGAGGGTGATTGCGGACGATCCTTGGTCTTGATGTTATATTTCATATATGAAAACCGCACATCATGTTTACCTTCGACTTTAGCTTTTGGACAAAGCTTTCAAACTTGAGTTTATAGCAGTTGTCGCCAGAGGGTTATACTGTTTCTGTATGGCAACTTGTGTGTCATCCCCAAGCGTTCTAATATCTGACGTTGCCGTTATATACTAGATGGTTGCCAAAATCTGACAGGAACATCGGTTCAACCTTTCAACTTGTACAATTCCACCATACAATCTAATTATGTCATTTCATCTTTGTCTCGTACACCATTATCCTTGTTTCTATGTTTCTATATATACGTATACTGTGAATTTTACAGGAAATAAACCGACAATATCTGTATCAAATTGTCGTGATGATAATAAAAAGAAAACAGAAACGAGAAAGGCCCAACTTTCTCTTTTGGTTTGGTAAATTGCTGTGCAATAAATTAGATTTTAACAAAAAAAAAAAAAGTTTAAGAGTCGTTATCGAACGGGACATAAAAGTTTTTTTACCGTGTGCTGCTGCTGCTGTTGCTGCTGCCGTTCGAAAAGGTGAGAATTACCAACAGTGAACTGAATTCGAAACGATAAAAGCCCAACGAAAGCTCGCTTTGAATAAAACAAGCCGGAAATGGAAAAAGTAAGATAAAGGAGGACTTAAATGGCTTAGGTAGACCAGTCGCCTACTAGAAACCAACCATACATACATATATGCATGTAACTGTATCATATATTGTGACATAAGAAAATTGATAACAGTCACCATTTATTTTATAAAACATCAAGAAAAGCACAAAATAAAATAAAAGTTAGATATATTATATTTCATTTTTATAAATAGTGCACAATTATTCTGTACACAATCATCCGCAACCGGATACTTTGAGCTGTTATAATTTAGTTTTTGGGGTTTTGTCCAGCAAAACTTTGACTAATCTAAGGAACGTGCCCCGGATAAGATGTACGATTTCTAGACAAACTCACAAACGGACAGTGATGTATGTTTGTTACATGATAACATCTACTGGATCTCGTCTTTGGCCACATATTAAATCAAGTCGAGAGTAAATAATCATTTATTTCTATGTTAAAAACGAGATCCTGTCACGTTTCTCTTCCGGTTTCACTGGCCAGAATCGGATCAGCCCTCAAATAAGAGGGAACTTGCAGGAAAATCTACCTTCATTCAAAACAGCATTTCCACTCCTCAAGATCAACTTATACTTTTTGACAATATTATCAACTGAGCCTACCTTCAAATGGAAGGATTTGTAACATAAGAAATTAAAAGTATGGAACTATGATAACCATACAAAAGTAAGGGCCATGGTTTAGATAAAAACAGAAGTCGTGTACCAGTGATAGGAGAATAAGAACAAGAGAAATAATCAACTGTGATTTTTTACTATTAGGAATGGGAAGAGTTCACAGTTTCCTTGATACGGCCCTGTTCCGGTTACCTTTTTTTTTTTAATTCGAGAAACTCTCCCTTTTCCATAAAACTTATTCTTCTTTATCAAAAGGCACTAAAGCAAACAATTCAACGTCAGTATATTGTTGCCGTGGTTGGCAGATATCATTTGACACGGCAGAATATTAATGAAATGTTATGTATATACATATTGGCCGAGATAACAATGTACCTAAACAAAGTTGATTCACACATATATACATACGGGAAACATTTACCAACTTCTATGATACAAAAGCATCGTATGCTTCATATCATGTTATGATGATATGAAAGGAAACCTAAATGCCATTCATGCCATACACGTTTCCTTCGTAGAAACAACGATAATATTATCGAGTGCTATTGATTAGGACGACATTCAGTGAAGATGATATTCACAACAATACATACAGTTTTTGTTTTGACAATTTTTTTTTTTTATAATAGTGTAACGAATAGTAGAATCGATGTTGATATGTTGCAGTGATTGACTGTTATTGAACATTTTATTTATCAATGTGCTGTAGTGAGCGACCAATTTGTCGGCTTAATTTGGGCACAAATCACTAGTAAATCGCTTCTATTTACGGTTTACACATGGTAAATTGTTAACAATATATAACAATAAGATAAAATGAGAGAGAAATATAGAGGTAGGGACGATGATAAACTTGACCAGTTAGATACAGCTGACCGCTGTAATGTTTCAACAGTCTCTTCGGACCATTGCTTCACATACACATTGCAAAATCTAATGACCGAAACCTCTTCGACCGTTATACAACAACGAAATTCCAACCACAAGTTGTTTATGCAAAACACCATCTGTTAGAAATTAGCCAATTTGTATTGCATATTAATGATTTTCCAACTGATACAAATACGAATTTGATTATTTTGCTGGATTTTCATCTGAAAATTACCGACAAAAAAAAACTAAATTGATAATAAAAGCTGATATTTGCTAATCATATGTGTGTAGATAGATGGAAAAATTGCCGGTATCAGCATTATAACCAATTAAAATGTTACATCCGTAAGCATTAATATACATTTCGTGTTTGTTACCCTGCTATCAGTAATTTATAAAAGAGTTATCTTTCCTGTTATAATTATTGCGTGCGTTATAATTTTCTGCTGGTCGTATTGTTTAGAATTTCTCGCAGATTCTTCACCCGGTCTCGTCTACTAATGATTCTGCTAATAGCCTTCCGACACGCAGGATATTATTATTGATACAATCCCCTATTTCGGTTTATTCATCATATTCTTTTCAACAATATAACAAACAATAATTTATTTAAATTCTCTCTTTTATCATCGCTTATGTTGATTAAATTGTTTCAAGTAAATTTTGACGCTATTGTTCTAAAGATACCTTACCTGTACTGTAGTTGAAACACAGGATAATTTCAACAGTTCTACAAGGGTGTACTAAACTAACAACGAACCGACCTCGAGCTGGTTAAATCCAAACAATGAATACTCATGTACGACGAGATTGTTATTAGTACATATCGTAGTTGCAATGCAAATATCTCAATCCTCAAGACTATATATGTATATATATAGGATGGTTGTTGTAGTTGTATTAATTCCTTCTTACTGTGAACCAAAACACCCGAGTTCATAGATTGCTTAGGTAAGACAACGTTAATAAACAGCCTCAACATCTTAAGGGTAGGTTTAGCGGATCTTATAACAACAGTCTTGCAATTATGGAACGTATAGAATGGTTCAATAGACTCAAGAATCTTGTTACACTACAATGTTTGGATAAGGTGAAAAGGACTTGAACGTTTATATTTGTATATATATAGGTATAACATGGGAATTTAACACGAATACCATTATATTTAGTATAAACACAGAGAATTTTCAGTGTCATTATAATCTTTATAAAAGAAAGAAAAATTGTGTTGCTTCTTCATTGATTCTGATATTTATAGTCGATTTCATTCAACAATAATCTTTTGGATACTATATAGTGCTTTTTCAAGGAGGGTCTTTAATGATGGGCCATTTATAAGAGAACATGGGAATTGTCAGCTGAACACATTAACGCTATCTACAACAATTCTAACATCTTCTTTCAAAATAAGAAAAAATTCCAACAGTAACACACTGTTGCAGGTGTCCCAGCACGCCAAATAAAAAAAAATACCTAAAGTATAGAAAATTTTGTCTGGCACACACACAGAGAGATTATACCGCCTCTATTCCACATGGAGCCCATCACTGATGAGATGTTAAGGAACAGAGTACTGTACGGCACCAAACTCCTTACTGGATGACCTGCACCCTCTAGTAGTTTAGCTCACTACAGTGGATTTACTCCACTGCAGCTACCCCGCCTTTCGCCACATGGAGGCACTACATTGAGGATGACTTCGTCACAATCGGTCTGTCATATAGACTTTCCGTCGCGACTTCCATTACAGTCAAATATAAGTGCAATACTGACTGCAATAGCATAAGAAAGGCATAAACGCATACAATTGGAGTGGCAGGGGACACCTTTCAGTGGATATCCGCTATAACAAAATTACTATTATTCTTGGATGTAACCAATTTTTGCTAATTAATAATTCCACAAATAAACTTTCTTATATAGATTCAGTATTACCACAACTACCGCCACCATATCCTCAAAAACAAACTTCTATGATAACAACTTTGAAAAATATCCTCAGCGGAGTGTAAAACCGACAGATCTAAAACTTGTAACAACAATGGCTTATCGTTGAAAAAGATATAGCTTAGTGTAACATGAATTATGCAGCTATCTAGAAGTTTACTATAGCGGATTGACGGTGGAATTTCGAAGCGATATCTCTATAACGTATATATAGATGAACAAAAACAGATTGATGTTTTCGCTAGAAGAAAACAAGAAAAATGGAGCGAAAAAACGTTAACAAAACGGATATATAGAAATGTGAATACGTTGAACAGGACCGTCGTCACGTTTCTATGGTAAATTTTGATCGGTGGCCTTATAAACGTGTGAAATATAAAAGAATGAAATCTCAGGCGGTCGAGTTATAGAGACCCTAAATATTGATGTAGATCGGCTGCTTTTATAATATCAGAAAGTAATGTACAGTCTCTAAAAGAAATTCACACCAATTCTACATATAATAATAAAAATAATAAACTTTGAATTATTTGTCAATCAATATCCAACTTTTATTTGAATTGAACCACAACGTTTAAATTAACAAATTGTAATTGATATTGATTTTGTGCGTATCAAGGGTAGTTTTTATTATGTTAGTTTTTCCAATGGGAATGTACCGTATGTTATACGACTATGCAATATTATAGACAGGGAGCATATGTATAAGAAAAAAGAATTCCATTTCAACTTTAATCTACCCGGTCGATTTAAATCTCATGCACGTACAAGAATTGGACAGCAGATGCGGTACGATATTACACATCCAACGTTACAGTATTACATACACGGTTTACACCCCCATAACAATACCACAAAACACTATACCATCATCATCACTACACTATTATGATCATTTACCTGTCAATTGAGTCTATTTTTTAAAATTTGAAGTTGTTTTTCGTTTAACATTAGTGAGAATGGATGTTTTGGTTTTAGTTAGCATTTTAAAGCTATATCTGTCGTAGGAGGAAATAAGGTGGCGTCGCGACGCTATATATGAATAATGACGCCAGTAATTCTAATAAACAAACCTTACCCTAACACACTGTCTGATTTAATTCAATGATAACGACAAAATATGATATACACAGTTAATGTATGCATAATAAAACGCGTAGGTAATATACTTTCTTTTAGATGAATGTGTATTCAGATTTGTAACGGATCGCCAATTCGGATTGTGAAATTTTCAAATACCGTGTACATGATTCAAAAGCACGACCATGTTAGGGGATTTTGACGAGTAATATTTTAATAGGGCATCGCAGTTTTGCCAGTGATGGCAATGATATTTCGGTAAATATTGAACACATTACTCATACATGTATGATACGTGTGCTCGTGCATATTTTACACGTGTCACTACCTTGTTTAAATGGCCATGATTCTGCACTTGACAAACGACAGCATTGCGGTTATTTATTTATCTTTTCATACCATGTCGCGGTCAGGAATTTTACTACCCTTAATTTAATTTTTTTTTTTGTTTTGTTTCAATTGGAATTGTCGCAATGGATCATTGTTTGAAATTAGCATATTAATTGAATATTGTTGTTGTTAAATTGGATAATATTAGTGGAAAGATGTCGTGACTAACGACTGTTAACATAACCGTTGACCGGAAGAAATGTTAAAAACAAGAGGGCGTTGACTTTGGGGACACCGGAAGATCCGGTCTTGAAATTTAGACCGTTTCGAATTAAATATTTATTATATTGTAAAATGTAGCAAAAATATTTCCATGATATTTCTTTAAATATTCTCTCAAAGTTGCTGTTTTTTTTTTTATTCTTTCTAATAATGTCATCGTGATATTATAATGAAATTACAATGAAATCGAAAAGGTCATTCTTGCCAGTAAAGCTTCTGATTAAATTATAAAGGCAATAAACAGAAAGGTTAGTCCCTTTCATACCGATTGACATGTTGAACGTTATACCGTCCCTCAAGAAAGGTTAATAATATCCCTATACTATCCCATATCATTATACCAATTATCTACACAAATATTATCTGTTAGCATTAACAATTTTGTATAAAAATTGTCAATTAATCGAGACGACAAAACGTTTTCGTGTCAAACTGAAATAACCCTCGACCTCTCTCAAGTTTCTCATCCTCAAATTACCATCTTTAAAACTATTCTTTATCCACGATCATTAATCTTCCTTTATAGTCTAAGCAATTTTATGCAAAACTTGGCATTATCCAAGCGAATGACGGTGGTGTGGCATGGTGCACCATACCCGTCGAATGACGGACTTATCTTAGGACCCTCTCGATTACCGCGCAAATCGCGTGTCATTTGTTAACTGTAGAAACGTTGGGAACACACACAGGTGTATATCAACGGCAATTTGGCCAGGATTTACAACCAAAATAGAATTATAAGAATAAAAGAGATATAGAGAGAGAGAAATGGATGAGAACTCAATTAGATTGAAGCTCTATCAAAATAATTAATTTAGAATGAAATAAAAACAATTTCAATTATTTCTTTGATTGTGTACGTTGATAGTAAACACAACGTTAAACGAAAATCCAAAGAAAAACTCCCAAATCGGACAGTTTTAATTACAACAACGACAATTTATATACCGAGTGCACTTCCTGAAAATAAATTAGAAATTCCCGTTTAACCATGAAGGGTTATATTATCAATATTAGATATCTTTATAAAGAAAGGAAGAAATACTTTCGTTATTCCTTCATCTACTCCCAACATCCCCAAACTCTTTGACTGTATAGTTACACCCCTTTGGAGTGTTGTTTCACGGCATTAGCCATGCTGGCAGTAAAACTTAATAAAGATAATGCCTGTACCGGAACAATGAGCAAATTGTAGTTAGTTATATGCCCTGGGTTACAGTTGGTTCGCATCATTCCACCAATTCTTCCACATAGAGTCTTCAAGTTTTACGCTATTTGAGTACTCCCATGAGTTAGTTGTAGTCGACTTTGTCGGCCAACTTTAACAATTAATATTTTTATAATGTTGCATTTTATTATCTTGGAAAGAAGTGAATTGGTAAATTATCCCGGCGCATCCACCATTTCGCATTTAAAATGAATTCAATCGAATAAATATTAAATTATAAGTCTATCTATGTTTAAAATAAGAACCTCGTCGAGATTTGTTAGAATTGGTGGATTGTTTTAGTCACACAGTTGGTAGGATGGCCGTTTTGCGATACGATGAACATAGCAGAGACAGCCCTTTGGAGAGTTGAATGTTCCACCTCCTAACATCATGGTTAATTACACTGGCAAATCTTCACGCTAAACTTTCAACATTTTAACCAACTTTAAACGTTTACTTCTTTCTTATTTGACTAACTAACTGACTATAATAATGGAAAACTCTTACAAACTCTAATTATGTTCAAAATTCATAATTGTGTAATGTATACGAAATTGACAAATTCATAGATTCTTGTCGACGATTACTTAGCCCCCTCTCCACATCTTTCGTAAAGATTATTATCATGTCGTAGTTGTTGTACGTACTAGTTTCAGTCTTTATTAAAGCTTTTTGCTTTGTCGAACACGGGCGTTAATTTTTATGCGACCGTAAGTCACCCCCTTGACAACTTCCAACAAAACTTTACAAATAATGTCCTGAAATAAAACGCTATAGTCACCACACTAAATATCAAAAGTTTTGTTCGATTCTGCAGTAATTGCAGTTTTGTTATATACCATCGATTCAATTCATTCAATTTAACTGATAAAGAAACAAGATATTTATAAACTTTTATCGTGAGATCGTTGAAAAGGATCCTGTTTTTTTTTTTTATTGGAAAGTAATTAAATGGAACTTGGTTGAATACGATTGGAATTAAAATATTTTTGAAACAAACAAACACATAAGCTCTATTTCTAAAGAGATAGGGTTTGGAATTATCTCGAAGGAAATCGTCGTCGCATAAATCTACAACAGTTCGATTCCAGTTACCTTAGTTAGCTGTTTCAAAGCGGATAATCACACTTTTGTTTTCGACTGTTCACGACGATTATTAGCTTGTTATTCCCCTAATAGTCCGTTCGTATCTCTCTCTAGAGATTTATATAAAGGGGATGAAGATCTGGAAATAAGACTAAAACGAGAAAACAAATTTATTTAGTCTTTAGATTGGTGATAATTAAAACAACAAACTTTTGAATAGCATCCATTTAGTTTGTCTGTATATTTGGTGTATAAGAAATGGATGAATTGGCTTTATCCATGGCACGTATTTTGTTACAATTCCAATCATTGACGATATTCATGGTTCGTTTAGTTGACAAATTCGTATTTTTATATACTTGTTATGTTTATGAGGTTGTGTAGATATTGGGCGCCCCGGACTCAGCAAACGCCTATTCCTATTCGAGTAGAATTTCCACATATGGATTACACAATTTTTTCCCTATTGTAAAGGAAATCCTAACAAACTAGGGGAATTTTCCAATAAATACCGAATAGAATTTGTATAGAACTGTAATTTTGTAACAAATTAAACGTTTCACATATCACAAACAACCTTCATGGATTAATGAAAAATGTCTCAAAATTCGTACGGATTTCCACTTGAATTCTACACAAAAATTGTCCTTAACGTCATTATTTTGTCGGTAGATTTGTATTATTGTGTTTTTCTCTTTTCTTTTTTTTGAGATAAAGTTTGAATATTATTTCACCTTCAGCCACCTGTATTCTCATCGAGTTTAATAAAATGTCCATAGTATATGTCTGTTTCGATTGAACAAAGGATTTTGCTTGGATTTTTATTAAATTTGGAATTTTGTCACTAAGCAACAAGCTTCTAGAAAATTGGACATCCAGATCTTATATATTATATTTTAAAGATGTTTTCCGGTCAACATTTCAATATGTTCCAATTTCATATAAATTCCTTTGTTATGTTCGAATTTCATATACTTTTTACAAGATTTCTACAGAAAGGAAAATATTTTACAGAGAAATTGATGGAAATTTTTATCAATTTCCATTACAATTCTTCAACGATCTATGAATATTTCTAACAAATCGTCATCTTTATCTTTAAAAACGACCATAACAGGGCTAGATTTTGCCCGGTCTATGTTCCCTAAAAAATCTCGACTTAAAATCCATCTTGTCTTAAATACTCCTTCACTAAAATGAACTTTATAGAATATAAAGCAGATTTAAGATAAGATCGACCTTAAGTAGTGGTTTAGGAAAGTAAAAGGAATCGGACCTTAAAAGGACAAAGTTGAGCAGCCGCTGAAGAAACAACGCTACAGGTGTGGTGAAACAGAATTGATGGTCAAGTTATTGTAAAACTGTGAAACACATACAGATGTACAGATGCTAGAAAAAAATTACGAAGCATCCATCGTACCTGTTGTAATTAAATTAATTAACTCGATAGTTCTACAATTCTTGTTACAATTATAGTAATGAAGGTAGAGATAAAGATCCACTTGAAAAATTTTGTCTCATTGTTCTTAATCAACCTAATAGACGATAATTTACTGAAAAATACAATTTCAGTCAAATATCTTTTAACTTCCCCATGACTAATCTTCATCTGTATCAATCGTTATCCTGGTTCTTCAAAATCTAAAGATACCTGCCTGGATTGCAGATAAAGATGATGTGGTGTTGAAGAATACGATGTTTGTCTTGTAATTTTAGATTATTTTACCGGAACTCAATTAAAAAACAAACAAAAAAAACGATTAAATTATTCAATTTTCTTGAATTTTGAACACATTATTCTTAGAAACTTAATTTAACGCCCCAATGAATTTCTATAATTTGTTGATCAGAACTGCTGAAGATTATCATCGTATGTCCCAAAAAGAAAAAAGTTAAACAACAAACCAACAAAAAAAAAAACAACAACAACTATATGTATATCAAAATAATCGACCTTTCTTGCTATATCTTATTGTTTACAAAATAAAACTTCATCTCCTCATCAAAGCATGAAATTCTTCAAGACAGGAAAAACCGGGGAGGTCATCCAGCATCATATAAAAACCCCCACAGCATGCATAAAATTCAGTCATTTAGTTATAGTTAGTTTCTACAAATAGTGTTCTCTTGAATTTGTTTGGGCGAAAAAACAATAAAACAAGAGAATGCGTACAATTATCATAATTTCCATTCTAATTTCATCGACATTTTCCAATCCAATTGTGATACATACTGGTGTGAATAAAGATCACAGCCAACAACAAGATACAAATGTTTACGGTGCTGATAGTGTTAAAGGCATTGCTAATTATGAAGGTGAAGAAGGTTTCAATCTTAACAATAAAAACGAACATGTAAAAGCTCAAGATAGTGGTGGTTATGGTGAATCGAATAGTCAAAAGAAAATACATACAAATGATAATAGTTTTGTTGATGGCAAATTCCAACAACAAAACGGTAATGGATTGTCGAATTTCAATAAGAAATCTAACCACAAGAAAGGCCATCATAAATCCGGCTATACAAAAAGCTATCATAAAGATGAAAGTGAGAATAATTCGAGTTATTATGATGATGCCAATGATGAAGGTGGTGAAGTGTTGCAAAAGAATCAAATAAATAATTATGGTGATAGTGTACAACATAATCGACGTGGTCAAGATTACGATAATCAACATTATGCACAAGATCAAGCGAAAAATGGTTATTATGATAAAGGTGGTAGTTATCAGAATGATTTAGCAAATCGACGTAATTACAAAACAAACAATTATTATGATGGTCATGAGAATCTAGGTAGAAGAAATAATGCTAATCAGTACGGTGAGAATGGACGTTACAATCAAGAGAAATTCGTTAGTAAACCACAATATTACGAATCGTACGATTATAGAGATCCGTATTATAAGCCGAAGAAAACGATAACGGTTTATGAAGATCCGCGATATGATGGAAGAGTAGGTGGTGGTTATGAAAGATATCCGCGGTACGAGAGCGATTACATACGATTGGATTACCGACAACCATACCAAAATGGTGCTGATTACAGATATTACAATAAACGGCCGTCTTATGACGATTATTATTATTATTATTAATAATGATTCTTCAATTTTAATTGTATTTATTTAAATATTTATTGCTAAATAAAACAACATTATCCGCAATTGTAGATTTTTATTCAAATAACAAGAAAATAAGATTAGATCGCCACTATTAACAATATAAATTACGATATTTGTTGGTTTAGGTAGTAGAAAAAAAATTGTCTTTTCTTAGATTATTGCCAAATTTCGTTAAATTCACAAACAACAAACAAATTCCTCTTCAAACATAATTAATACTGCAGAAAATCTTCAATAGAAATTCTATACTACCGATTTTTAATTTTTTGCCAATTACTAAACTTCTGATAAGCAGCATTCAATAATTGATTTAAATGTTTTGTTAAATGATGTGATAACGGTGATAATTCACGTATTAATTTATCTTCAAACGGTTTCAATTTAGCTGTATGATAACGATTTAATGCTTCATGCATTTTAATAGCTTTCATCTCTAATTGTGGTGTATTTGGTGGAAAACAACGCCAAAAATGACTTAATAATTCACATAAAGCTAAATAGAGATTACGCACTTCATTTTCTATATCATTTGGTACTAATTCTACAAATAAAATCAATTATTTTCGCTAAAATATTGTGTGATTGAATATGAAATAATTACGAGCTAATGATTGTTCTTGGAATCCACGCATTAGAGCACCACCCGGTGATAATTCACCTAAAGCTCCAACAGCTGCAGCTGGTGTTACTAGAGCACTAGATGGATGACGATTTTGCCACATTTTCGTCTCTTGCAATACGCCACGTAGTACTGATGATGATTCATTTGGATTTAATTGTTCGATTGTTGAATCCGGCATCGGACCATGCAAATACCTTTCAACCTAATTTGTTTAAATATTAATAATAAATCGAGATTTTTTTATAAACAAATACTTTGGATAAATTTAAAATTGGACCGGTTTTCCTATTATCATCCTCACTATTGTCGAGATCTTCATATGTGATTTTGCTTAAAATTCGTTGTTTCTTAGCGATATGACCATCATCAGCATTATCAACAATTTTATCATCTTCTTTGACACTACTGCCGTTTTGTTTTGGGGGTGTTTTTTGTGATTCACTCCCATTTTGTTGTTGTTGTTGTACGTTTTGGTCTTTTTTCGTCGTTTTCAATACCATTATCGAATGTTGATTGAATCGTTTGATCATAGCTTGACTAACTGTACCTGTATTAATATTATTTTTTTCTGTTGCTGTACCATAACCTTCATCTAATGTTTTATCTTCAAATTCTGTAATATTAACTAATGGATCTTTAACACCTGTTTGTATATCTTTTTTCATTTCTTGATCATCAATTTTTCCACATTCTGTAAATAAATCTTTACTTTCCATATATTTACGATCACGATGGAAATAATGTGATTGAAAGAATTTTGTCCAAAATTGGGATTCTGATAATTTTGTTGGTACATTTTCTGTATATTTCTTTTTAACAGCTGGATATGTTTTAAAGATACAATCGATTATATCCGGTGTGATATTGTATTTTAAACCGTTACAACCGTCTGTTTGTGGTTTAATATCAGCTAAAAATGCCCCAGAAACACCTAGAAATACAAACAATTCAATGGGATTCCAGAAATTTTTAATATAAAAACTACCAATCTCTTGTGGTTGTTGTTTTTGTTTTTGTGAATATTGTGCAGCATGTTGTGCCCAAAACTCTTCAGATGTCACAACCTCAGTCATCACTAAATCTTTATATAACTGTAAAAGTGCCGGATTTGATGATAACAACTTATTCTTCTCTTCCAATTCCCTATCAACCTTTAAATTACAACATTAAATCAACAAAAACAACAAAACTTTATACGAAAGTATACTTTTCTTTTGAATTTCGGCAACAAAGTCTGTAGCATCTCTTTAACTTTATCACGATCGGCCAATTGTGCTTGCATACCATTTCTATTTGTAAAATGAAATGTTGATGATACACCATTATGTAAAACAACTTGTAATTGTACTTTAGCTTTACCTTCCGGTGAGATTTTCTGGGCTACAAGACAGAAACATTAAAAAATTGAAAAACAACGATTGTTGATGCCTCACATTTAATATCGGCATATGGATGTGAAACGGCAACAGTATCACGATTTTCCACCATCCAAATTAGACGTTGATCCATTAAAAATAACGTACCATCGCCTTTTTTATAACGTACTTGTGGTACTTGCAACAAAACATCCTCACTTGAAGTTGTCATAATTTAATTGGATTAATTTGAATTTTTGCAACAATTTTAACAATTATTCCTTATCAGCATCAAATTTGAATTCTAATTAATTGAAATTTGTAAATAAGAAAAAATTTGATTTGGTAAACTTCAGCCGATATAACCTCCACAATCCGACATTTCAATCACACTGAAATTCGTCAGTTTATTCTAACAATTCTACCAATTATTAGTGTAAAATCGCAATATTACCAGATAAATCACTAAATTCACTGCAATGAAGTTGGAGTGATTGCTGTCAATTATAGCAATATCTAGTGACAAATCGAAAGAATCTAGGATTTGTTAGAAAAGTCCAAAACTGAGAAGCATGGCTTCGATTTTACGTTCATCGAAATTTGTACGATATATAGCTGGTTTTGCACGAAATATCGTTGTAAATCCACCAAGAGAATTCGATGGTAATTTTGTAAATAGTACACAATGTTTATGTGGGGCTATTTCAAGGTATGTGTTACAAATCTAACCTACCCAATTACCGGTTAACATTACGCAATCTTTAATCAAATTTATTAAATAGATCATTAACATCACAATTATCAGCACAACAACATGATCAAGGTTTAGAATATAGTTTAAGACGTATTGATCAAGATGTAAGAAAATCTGGACGTATATCACGACGTGATATTGAAGATGTATTGGAAGAAATACGTAGTACGAAATCAGCAACTAGTTCACAATCATTACTAGTTATACGTTGTTGTGGTAATTTAGTACCAGAAGAATTACCGGAAATACGTACGAAATTAGTACAAGAAATATGGAGTACATTGAACAAATTAAATGTACCTATGGATATATCGCATTATAATGCTTTATTACGTGTTTATTTAGAGAATGAACATGAATTTTCACCAACTGAATTCTTAACAGATTTAGAAGCTAAAGGTATCGAACCGAATCGTGTCACTTATCAACGATTAATTGCACGATATTGTCAAGTTGGTGATATTGAAGGTGCAACGAAAATTTTGGAATTTATGCGTGAAAAACAATTACCAGTTAATGAAAATGTATTCAATGCACTTATTGTTGGTCATTCACAAACAGGGTAATTAATCAAATAATTTCATTAATATCTTTATCAAATAAAAACAATTTTATAGTGATATGGATTCAGCTCAAGGTATCCTGAATGTTATGACACAAGCTGGTTTAGAACCAAGTGCTGATACTTATTCAACACTATTATGTGGTTATGCTAGAAATGGTGATATTGATGCAATTAATCGTTTAATTGATGAATGTGAATCTAAAGAGATTTATCTATTAGATAAAGATTATTTAGATGTTGTTTATGCACTTGCTACAAATAATCATCAACAACATATTACAATTGTTTTAAATAAAGTTCATAAAGCTGTCGGTTATAATCAGGATGCGATCAATTTGATTTTACGTTTAATCAATAAAGGTGAAGAAGATTCAGCATTTTTAGTATTACAATCAATGGTAAGACCGACTAGAAGTGATGGTACATTAGTACCAACTGGTAATTTCTTTGTAAAACATCTAATAAAAGCTAATCGACCAATTGAGAAAATTATTGAAATTTGTAATAAATTAGAAACGAATAATATGTACGATAGGGCATTATTATTAGCAACTGAAACTAGTTTACAATTAGGTAATGATGAATTATCATATAAATTATTAGAAGAATTACAAAAACGTAATATTGAAATAAGACAACATTATTTTTGGCCATTAATTTTATCAAAAACAAATGATAAAACAGGTAAAGGTATTATTGATGTATTATTAAAAATGAATGATTTTAATATATTACCAAATATTGAAACATTACGTGAATATGTTATACCAAATTTAAAAGGTAATAGTAGTCAAATATTAGCACAATTACGTGATGCTAATATATCAGTAGGTGTAGCAGCTTCATGTTTAGTACAAACATTATTACAAAAAAATGATTTAGAAGAAGCTGCAATTATATCAAGTCGTGTTAATGCTTATTATAATCCGGAATATTTAAAACGTCCCTTAACAAATGCTTTCTATCATACAAAAGATTTAGATTCTTATATAACGATGATTAGGAATATTTACGAGAATATCGATAGACGTTCAGTATTACGTGGTAGTAATGATGATGAACAATCACAACAACAACAACAACCGATTGATAAAGCTGAAATTGTTGGTAATTTGTTGTGTGAATTAACAACGAATAATCGTGAATTTTTTGCAAATATCGAAAATGTTCTAAATGAATTAATCCAACAAGGTTTAAGTATATCAACAAAATCAGCTGAAAAATTACAAGAGAAATTAGGTGAAAAAATGACGGATACTATATCGAGTCAATTAGGTCGTTTAACTTCCGGTGAATTAATACCAGTACCATTAGTAAAAAAACCACCAACATATACACCATCACATCAAATGAATATACCACAATTGGAACGTTTAATTGATAATTTACAAGCTAAACAACAAGATGTTAAAGGTTTAAAACGGCAATTATTAACATTATATTATCGTGCAAAAGATTTAGAAAAAACTGAATTATTATTGAAAGATTTAGATAATGGTGATTTTACATATCCACCTGGTATTTATGCACAATTAGCCGATCTATATGCTTATCATGATAATTTAGATAAAGCCCTATATTATTATGATAAATTGAAAGATTCACAAAATAACGATTTTACAATGGATGAATCGAAAACGATACGAATCGCCCAATTATTAGACAAAAATAATCGTTTCGATGATTGTATCAAATTATTAGAGAACACACCACGTGATACACGTATTGAAGAACGTAATTATAATCATTCAGCATTAGTGTGGCGTTTTTTGAATTCACTAGCTGAAGTTGGACGTGTTGATGATTTAAATCGACTATTCGATACTTTAGTTAAATACGATTTTATTGAAGTAAATAATGTTCTATTAGGACCATTAATTAAAGTACATTTAATTAATAATGATATTGATAAAGCATTAGAGAAATTCGAATGGTGTGTGAATCAATTTAAAGCAACACCATGGAAAAGTGAATTAGCATGTAAATTAATACAATTAGAGGATGCGGAAAAATTACAAAAATTAACCGATTTATCAACATTTGTACATGGTGAAATAAATAGTTTATATGATTTGGTATTTGCATTTGTTGAATGTGGACGTATACGTCAAGCTAGAAAAATATTAGAAACACCCGGTTTACAAAATCGTCCACAACGTATTAATACAGTATGTGAACGTTATCAACAAGAAGGTTTAATTAAACCATTAGAAGGTTTAAAAGATGCAACAAAAGATTTAAATCATATCGATCGTAGTGATATTTATTATCAATTATTATTGAGTTATATTAAACAAGATGATGTTGATAAAGCTATGGGTTTATGGACACAAATGCAAGAAGAAGATCTATTACCAACAGATCAATTTTTATCTACATTAGGCAATTATTTAGAAAATCGCGGTATAAATGTACCATTTATTGTACCAAAATTAGAAACAAAACCGAATACAATCAATAATGAAACGATCAAAACACCAGTACAACAATTTCGTTTAAAATTAAAAAATGATGAAATCGATAATGCCATCAAATTATATGAAACACACACAAATAATTTAACAGTAACTGATATATCATTACTTATAGAACGTTTAATACAAAATGATCGTTTAAATGATGCTACACGTATTGCAAAACAATTATTCGAACGTAATTTAACACCAATTAATCGTGTTTTTAAGTTTTTCTTAAATAAATTAGCAGCAACCGGTGATGTTGATGCATTAACATTGATTGGTACAAAAATCAATCAAGATACAAAAAAATTGGTATCATTCGATAATCGTGTATGTCATGCAAATTTAATTGCTGGTAAAGCTGAAGATTATCTAAATACATTAGAACAAGAATTGGATAATGCAACAACAGTTGAGGATCTACAATTGATTGCTGAGAAATTTCCAAGAGGTGGTGCTTACGGTATTTTAGAACGTCATCCTGAATTGATCGAAAAATGTAAGTATTTTTCGTCTATTTTCATAAAATGTAAACTAATAAAAATTGTTTATAGATGAAAATCTTGCAATTAAATATGGTGAGAAAGGTATAGTAGCACCGTTGAATGTATTATGGACGAATTATTTTATAACCAACAATGATAAGAAAGCTGAAGAGATATGGGAGAAATATTTGAAGAATGCACCAAGAATCATGTTCCAAAGGATTGTACATACAGCTAGAGATACAAGAAATGAACAATTAATTAAAAAATTGATTGATCATTTGAAAACTAGTAATGTAACAGAAGGTGCAATTGGTAATGCTTATAGTTGTTTATTAGATGTTTTAGTTGTAACAGATGATAATCATGATGAAATTGTAAAAACATTTGAAATGGCTGTTAAAGAAGTCGGTTTAGATTATTTGAATCGTACCGCTGTTTTACGAATTAAAGAGATTTATGATAAATTAGGTAAACCGTTCGATTATACAATTCCAGCAAAACATACAAAAAATCGTGTACATACGAGTTCGACCAGTGAAGATGATAATGTTAAACGATCATAAATAGTTGTTAAGTGCCGTTTTCTCTGTTAATTTATAGTTTTTCTTTTGTATAAAACCTATTAGAATAAAAATAGTTTTATTCACTTTTGCATATTCCTCAACAATTCAATCTAACTATCTCTTCAACAATATATCACTTATACAAATAAATATTTATAAAATTTTGTTTTAATTAATTAATAATAATTGTAATATATTTTATATAAATTCCCACCCCATACCTCAAGCAACAAACACCACAAAAAATATAAAGAAAAATATTAAAACGGCAAAAATTTTGATCATCAACCATCGATTCGATGTGACCGATTGGAAATATTTCAAGATTTGTGCATGTGCCGCTTCAATATTCATTTCAGCATCTTGTACATTCGTATCAATACGTTCCACCATCTCTTCTTGTTCTTTAACCATATGGGCTAATTGTTGGAAAATACCACCTAATTCAACAATGGTCGATTCGATATTTTGCATTGTTTCTGCACGACTTTGTAAATAATTATCGGTGTCATCATAAATCAATTGTTGTTGTTGTTGATTTGTTGGTATTAAAGGTGAATTCTCTAAATTTATACTAACTTGATCCTGTTCTTGTAACAATAAACTGCCTATAATCAAACTAATTATTAAATAAACTCATGGAGATTATGGTTAGATATGTTGGACCTTGTGTAGTTGGTGTGACTGTTGGTGGTGGTGGTAGACCACCATGTGAGAATTGATCACGTCGTGATTTTTGTTGTTTTAAATTTTCCGTACGTACTTCTAAGATTTGTTTAAAATCCGTTGACATTGTTGCCAATTTCGATTGTAAAGCTAATACAACATTACTAGAATGTGATTGTAAATGTTTCCCATTAGAATTTTGTCGTTGCCGTTTGGATACATCCTGTAATTGGGCTATTTGTTGATTTAAACTACTCAAATCACCTTTTATAATATAAGTGAGTTCTTGAATTTCTATAGAACGATCATCAAACAATGATTTCCTTTTAGCAACTAGAAAAATACAATAATTTTAAATATTATTCAAATTAATCAATAGATAACGATTACGTAATGTTAGTTTTTCTAATTTAGCATAAGTGCTAGCTATATTCCGTCCAATATTCTTTGCTATTAACATAAATTCCGAATGACTTTGTATAGCTTTTGATTGTTTTGGATTACGAGCAGCTACAGCTCTTGCTATATTATGTCCTTGTAATGTTTGTATTGTATTAACAAATTCATTAGTCCGATCACGTGCAGCCATCACTGGTTCGATTTCAATTAAATCTTCAATTGAATTATTATAATCGTCTTCTTCTATATAATTCGATAAAACACCATTATTTGTATTGTTGTGATTATTATTATTGGATTGTTGAGACCATGGTGTTTCACCATTGATTACAACAAAGGGTTCAGTATCAGAGCCAGGGCGACGTCTTCTGGGTAGCATTGCATTCTTAAACCAATCGTCAACAGATGAAAGAAACACGGAAACCTCACTTGCACATATGCCAACGGATTATAAACAATAATTCACAAACTATACCGATTTTTATCCAATTATTAGAAATTTTGGAAATTAATTATAGGAAATTTATTGTAATTTCTAATTATTTCAATTAATTAATTAGGAAAATAGCCCAGATTATTTTGACAAAACCCCTAACCCCAGAACACGTCATTCGACTAATTAACACGTCTACCAACTTTTACAAAATTATAAATTATCTTTACAACAATTTTTGGGGTGTTTTTAAAGTTTTTCCGATATAAAAATAAGAGAATTTTCCTTAAATTTCCAGGTGAACACCAATAATTCGTGAATTACATCGAAATTTCGTATTTAAATTTAGGGAATTTCACTCAATTAATTGGTAATCATGGCATACTGTCAAGTGTCAAATGGACACGTAAGCTGATTGTTTTGAATTAATAGACGATAAAAAAACCAGAAATCAACAAAGACAGCTTTTAACAATTCAAAATTCGATTAAATACACCTGAAAATGAGCACATTACGCCAAAAACAAATCAGTAAAAACTGTTGTATTTCAATATTTATAAATATTAACATAACCTCACTTTGTAGATGCTCTCAAACAAATGTTGAATTTAAATCAACCCCAAACGAAATTAACCGCATCCGAACCGAAATGGAAGATTCTAATTTATGATAATATCGGTCAAGATATTATTTCAGTTTTAATTTCTGTAAAAGAATTACGAGAATTAGGTGTAACACTATTTGTGTAAGTTGTTGCAATGTTTCTATCAAAATGTTGATTTTTTGTAAAAGAAAATATTTGTAGACAATTACATTCCGATCGTGATCCAATACCGGAAGTACCAGCTGTATATTTTTGTGCACCAACTGATGAGAATTTAGGTCGTATTTCACAAGATTTCCAAAAAGGTCTATATGATGTTTATCATTTGAATTTTATATCGGCAATTTCACGACAAAAACTTGAAGATTTAGCTTCGGCTGCTTTACAAGCAAATTGTGTTGCTAATATTCATAAAGTATTCGATCAATACGTTAATTTCGTATCATTAGAAGACGATATGTTTATTTTAAGGAATCACAATAGTGATTCGTTATCTTATTACGGTAAATTCCAAATATTAGTCTATTATTTGAGTTAATTTTGTAATGTTTTTAGCTATAAATAGGGCTGATACGAAAGATTCTGAAATGGATGAAATAATGGATACAATAGTTGATTGTTTATTTTCTGTATTTGTAACATTAGGTAATGTACCGATAATACGTAGTCCAAAAGGTAATGCAGCTGAAATGGTAGCAAAAAAATTAGATAAAAAATTACGTGAAAATCTATCAGATGCCCGTAATAATTTATTACATACAGATCCACATGTTGGTAATTTCAATTTCCAACGACCATTATTAATAATATTAGATCGTAATATCGATATGGCAACACCATTACATCATACATGGACATATCAAGCATTATCACATGATTTATTAAATTTAAATTTAAATCGTATTATAATTGAAGAAACTAAAATACATGGTGGTACAAGATCAAAGAATCGTACATGTGAATTAGATAATAAAGATAAATTTTGGACAACACATAAAGGTTCACCATTCCCAACAGTTGCTGAAGCAATACAAGAAGAATTAGAACAATATAAATCATCTGAAGAAGAAGTGAAAAAATTGAAAACATCTATGGGTATTGATAATGAAAATGATATTGCTTTATCACTTGTTAGTGATAATACAGCGAAAATTACATCGGCTGTTAATTCATTACCACAATTATTAGAAAAGAAACGATTAATCGATATGCACACCTCGATAGCTACATGTTTGTATACAATTTAGATTTGCAGTTGATTTCCTCCACTTAATCGGCCTCATCGTTCTAGTTGGCAAATCTGATAAAGTAGATGTACACAACGCCAGTTTTTTACTGGCGTAATGTGCAAGCTGCTTTATCCGGTGTTGAGTGGGCCGGTTAAAAGGGAGTCGACTGTATTTGAGTTTTATTTAATTTCATCAAAATTTCAGCCCTATTAAACGGTATTAAAGCACGCAAATTAGATAATTTCTTTGAATTAGAAGAGAAAATCATGAGTAAAACTCAAGCTTTAGATAAAGCAATTCAAGATATAATTGCTGATCCGGAGACTGGTACACCAGAAGATAAAATGCGATTATTTATAATTTTTTATATTTGTTCAACACACATAAGTGATAATGATTTGAAACGATATGAAACAATATTAACAGAAGCTGGTTGTGATCTATCACCGATTCACTACATCAAAAGATGGAGGTAAAACTATACGGTTTTTAATTATTACCAATTTTATATTAAATTTGTTTGATTTAGGAGCTATACGAAGATGTTATCAGGTCCGAACCAATATGAAGGTGCTGGCACTAAAACCGTTAATATGTTCTCAAAATTAGTGTCACACGGTTCGAATTTCGTAATGGAGGGTGTTAAGAATTTAGTCATCAAACGACATGTAAGAATTATTACAGTCTCTTTTATACCAAACACAATTGTTTATTTTAATAGAATCTACCGGTAACACGAATTGTTGATCATTTAATGGAATTTAAACATAGCCAAGAAATGGAAGATTACCATTATTTAGATCCAAAACAAATTAAAATGGTTGAAATACCAAAAAATCGTGCCCCATTCCAAGACTGTATTGTATTTATTGTTGGTGGTGGTAATTATATTGAATATCAAAATCTTGTTGATTATGCTAAACAGAAAACAACAGCTGGTAATACAAAACGTATTGTTTATGGTGCTTCAACGTTGATTAATGCAAAACAATTTTTAAAACAATTATCATTGTTGGGTCAAGAAATTGTTTAATTTTCATTATTATTATTATTATTATTATTATTTGTATTTAAATAAAAGAAAAAAAGGTGAAATTAATATATAATTCAGACGGAGAGGTATTTTTTACCATATAATTGTGCTTTTTTCTCAAATGCTGGTGATTTGATCACTGTATCCTCCTCATAGAATGGATTCATTGACAATTTGATATAAGCTTCATACATTTCCGAAAAGAAATTCTTTATACCATCATCATTACGATTATCATGTACCATAACGAAACGTATCAAACTTGCTGTTACAAATGCCGAAACAAACCATTGATTGAATTTATCAACCGATTTCAAATTCATATTGTGTGTCTTCCATTTATGTTCATCGATCAAATCGAGAGCTGAATGTGCAATAAATTGATTTAAATGTCGATGATCTTCTTTCTAAAACTGTGTACAATAAATTGACTGCTTTTTTTTAAGGAAAACAATGTAAAATTAGCCCACTTTTGGTTCTTTACTGTTGGTGAATTCCATTTCAAATAACGGCATATCTTTATGACCAACAATAACGAAATAATAACTGCCAATCATTTTTGACGCCTTCATAAAAATAGCTTTTACCTCCGATTATGGATTAATCGAAAAAAATTACAAATTTGAAGGAATTTCTGGAAATCTATTTTGATGTCAAAAATTTTGAACATAACCTCAAATTAACCTAGGGATTTTCGTCAGTGAAGTATCCACTATTGGTCATCTATGTTGCTATTTCAGTTTTACCAATGAAATAGCCGATTAATCTATCCTTTTCAACAATAAATGATATACACTAATGCCAAATTTAATAATTTACGGGAGAATTAGCGATTTGATACCTTCTATTGGAAATTCACGATCAAGTTTACAAATACAAGCTTTGAAAATTTGTGATTGCCTGCTCTAAATCTTCCTGTAAGATCCGATAGATCCAGATCCACGATGAAATATTTTCATGTAATTTTGGTCTCATGATACGAAAATGTCAGCAACAACAAAATTCTATCGTGGAAACACTCGTGAGAGACATGAGACACTGAGACATATTGCATGAAACACTATCTCGTGTACACGCGATAATTGTTTTAACTCATCAGAAATATTCATTTCATGTGCAGCACGTGAGTTTTCTGCAGGTTTCTGAGATTTTGTGTGAGAGATAACATGCGAGTGTTATTAAGTGGAAACATATGATGATATTTTTGTTTAATGAGATGAAAATCTCAACAAAATCTCATGATATTATTGGTTCATCGTGGATTTGCACCTTATGAAAGAACCAAAGACGAAATAAAGTTGCTGTTTTTTCTATCGAAATCATTTGGATTTTTACAGGAATAGATGGCAACGCCGCAAACAATACAAAATTTTTTAGGTTAATTCGCTTCTCGTGTTTTCCTATAATCGTACCAAGAAAATTCGAAATTTCCAAAGAAAATGAGTGTTGACGATGAAAAACCGCGTGTAATTTTAAACGAATATAAAGTCACCAATGTAAAAATGCTGTAAATTACCTCAATCCTTTACAAATTCAATCAATTTTATTGATTTCTGTAGAACTTCCCATCTAAGCCGACTGTTTTGGATGAAGATTGGAATTTGGCAAATTTCAAAAAGAAATTTCGTATTGTTGTAATACGATTAGAAGATAATGAAATGGAATTTGATATGATCGGTATCCATCCATTTCTAGCAAATACATTCCGACGTTTATTGTTAAGTGATGTACCATCAATGGCAATTGAAAAAGTTCATATTTTAAACAATACATCAATCATACAAGACGAAGTATTAGCACATAGATTAGGTTTAATACCATTAAAAGCCGATCCTCGATTATTCGAATTCAAATCTGATCGTAAGTTTAGGAATATTTCGTTGATTTTCCAAATAATTTTTGTAAAATGTTACAGCTGCTGCTGAATGTACCGAACAAGATTCGTTAGAATTCACCTTAAAAATCAAATGTAGTTTTAATAAAGATGGCAATAAAGATTCGTCACGCGCTGAAGATATGTATAAGAACAATAATGGTAGTTTAATTGTGAAATTTTACAATAATTTCGCTTATCAAACATTGATTTTCTAGTGTATTCCAAGCATATAAAATGGTGTCCTATTGGTAATCAAAAAGATAAATTCAGTGAATCGGATGTTGGTCCGATTCATGATGATATACTGATTGCAAAAATGCGTCCTGGTCATGAATTAGATTTGAAATTAATTGCTGTTAAAAGTAATGGGAAAGATCATGCGAAATTTTCACCAGTTGCAACAGCATTCTATCGTCTATTGCCCGATATCAAATTAACACGTACAGTTGAAGGTGAAGCAGCTGAACGTTTACAAAAATGTTTTGCACCCGGTGTTATTGCTATACGAAACGAAAAAGGTCGGAAATATGCTGTTGTAAATAATGCACGTTACGATACATGTAGTAGAAATGTTTATAGACATGATGATCTTAAAGATGCTGTTATTATGACGAAAATACAAGATCATTTCATTTGTAAAGAAAATGCTTTATTGTTTATTTATTCGTTTATTTTGAATATTTTTTAATTTCAGTTACGGTGGAATCAGTTGGTGCTTTAAAACCTCAAGAAATTTTTGTAGAAGCAGCGAAAATTCTAAAAAATAAATGTCTGTCATTGTTGGAAGAGTTAAATTATTCTTAATTTTCAATAAAAGTTATTTTTAAAAAAACCGCCATAATTTGTTTCTAACCTTACTTTTTCACGTTGCCACAACATAACCTAACTTTCGATATTACCGGTTGGCGTTGTTTTGTGTTTTGTGTTGTCTAGAGAATGGAAAAATTAGTTTCTTCACGATTAATTTCAGCATTTGAAGTTTACAAAAAGATGAATTCCAATAATAAGAAAACGAAAAATAAACGCAAATCTTTAGATTCATCACCAGGTGTATCAGCGAATAGTCAACAAACAAAAAAGGCAAAAATTGTTAAAACTACAACGAATATTCCAAAAAAATCTACAAAATCATCGAAAACTAATAAAGCAATTAATAAAAATGTTAAAATTGATAAAAAATCCACGTCTGATGATGAACAACCACCAAAATTGATACCAATTGATGTTAATCAAATAAAACAACAAAACGGTGATGAACGTAAAGAAAAGATGAAATTTTTTGATCAAAATCTATCGAATGATGATTCAACAACAAATTCACAACGTTTACTACAATGGTTGATATCACCAATAAAATTAGAAACGTTTTTCAATAAATATTGGGAAAAACAAGTTTTACATGTAAAACGTGATAAATCCAAATATTATTTACATATATTCGATTCGAAACATTTAGATAAGATGATAAGAGAGAATCCATTATATTATACAAGAAATGTAGATGTTGTAGCTTATGAGAATGATGTTAAAGAAACATTCAATCAAGATGGACGAGCTGTACCGTCAGCATTATGGGATTTCTATGCAAACGGTTGCAGTATACGCATATTAAATCCACAAACTTACAATAGCAAAGTACATTTAGTATTGGCAACATTACAAGAATATTTCGGTACAATGGTTGGTGCTAATGTTTATTTAACACCACCGAATAGTCAAGGTTTTGCACCACATTTCGATGATATTGAAGCATTTGTTATACAATTGGAAGGCAGAAAACACTGGAAACTCTACCATCCGAAGTATAATTTCGTTATAATTGAATCAAATTTTTGAATAATTTCTAATATTTTGTAGGGATTCGGATGTATTGACACGTGAATCTAGTGGTAATTTCAAACGTGCCGATTTGGGTGAACCTTTTAAAGAATTAACACTAGAAGCTGGTGATATTTTGTATTTTCCACGTGGTATAATCCATGAAGGTTGTACAGATGCCGATGCTCATTCATTACACATAACTATATCAGTCTACCAACATACAGCTTATGTTGATCTATTAGAAAATATTCTACCGAATGCATTGAAGAAAGCATCAGAAAACGATATCGAATTCCGGTAGTTTCCCACAAAATTGCAATTTCTCCATTATTTAATTTTGTCTAAATTCTAGTAAAGGATTGCCGTTGAATTATTTGAAGCATTTAGGTACGGTCAATGCTGATAAAAATTCTCCAGAACGGACAAATATTATAAATAATGTTAAAAAATTATTAAAATCGTTAATTGACCATATTGATGTTGATAGTGGTGCTGATGAATTAGGTAGGAAATTTATGGCTGATTCAATGCCACCGGTCGTTACACGAAGCGAATCTGAACGTACATGTAAAGGTGATGGTGATCGTCTTGAAAATGGCAAAGTTATCAATCGGTATTATTATTATTTTAATTATAATTAAAAATTAATTAATTGATGCAATTTTAGTGTTGAAATTGGTTTAGATACAAAAATACGTTTATTACGTTATCATTGTTTACGTTTAGTGTTAGATACACCACCAAAAATCTATTATAATACAGAAAATGCTAATGTTTATCACGGTGAAGAAGAACAATGGTTGGAATTAGAACCGAGAATGATTCAAGTTATTAAAATGTTACAAAATCAATTCCCCAAATTTATTGAAGTTGAATCATTACCAATTGATGATGTTACAGAAAAATTACAATTAATCTCTGATTTATGGGAACATGGTCTTATAATTACTGAACGACCATTAGATGTAGTTGATGACGATTCTAATGATGATGATGATATCTATGAAATTTCCGATTAGAATTATATTCCTGTTGAATTGTATAAATTATAACATAATAAAAATTTGAAAATTGCGCCGAATTTTGTACTAATTATAGCGCACTAATATGAATTAATGATATTGAGAGCTGCAATTAATTATATATATATCAACTACTATTTATAGCTTAATTAACCATTAAAATCCATGATTTGTAAGAAATACTAGTAGAATTTCTAATATTGTTTATATTCAATGAAGTTTGATTTATTTACTGCCCAATTTTGTGTAAAACAGTTATAACAAACAAACAAAAATAGCTGTGTGTTCAAGCGCTACAATTACTCTTTATTTTTTGAGGTTATGTCTATCGCCGTTTGCTGTCTTGTCTTTTAAATTATTGAATTTATTAGTTAATTGTCGGTGTTATTGTAACAATCGTACATTAGTATGGGCCTTGAAATTATGCCAATATTTCTTTATACAAAATTCCGTTAATCGTAATTACAGTTAATCCTAGTTGATGGGTATCTAACCAGATTTACAATCATTGTTCGTTTGTTTTTTTTTTGATTAGATTAGCATTTACTGTAATCATCCATATTATTATTCAAATATGTATTGTTTATAAAATTTGGTTTACATTTCAAACAATTGGATTCTCTTCATTATAAGCTTACGTCAGTTGTATTGTGATAAAGGCTGTTGTGTCCACTATTTATTCCAAATCTATTCGTTATTCACAGTAATTATGGCACTGTGTCGTATAATTGCACCAATTATTAAACAACACATCCTTGCATCGTACAAAAGTCGTGTAAATTTTAATTTCAAAAACAATTAGGAATCTCAATAGGTAATTAATAGGTTTTGTTTCTTTTGTTCTATTTTCAATTATAGATAATGACGAATGTACGACGATTAACAACAATTCAAATAACGAAAAATCTAACATTATTTTCAACTGATAAAAACAAACCGAAATTGGATAATATGAAATTGGAAAATATCAATGAGAAACCATTAACTGTAATGTTATCATGGATGTTGGCACGACGTAAACATATTTTAAAACATGCTGATTTCTATCTAAAACGTGGCTTTGATGTTATCAATATTAGTATAACACCATGGCAATTATTATGGCCATTGAAAGGTGCTCAGGTACGTTGGCCTCAATGTTTTTATAATTCAAATTGATTAGTTCAATTAAGGTCAATTGAAACAATTAAAAATGAATCAACTTTTTAATTTCAGTTAGTAGCTAAAGATATTGTAACATTTCTGGATTTAAATCGTACATATAATCCATTAGTGGTTCATGGTTTTTCTGTTGGTGGTTATGTATGGGCTGAGGCATTAGTCCATATGGATAAAAATCGTGACCAATATCAGCATATTATCGATCGTATTTCTGGACAAATATGGGATAGTGCAGCTGATATAACTGAAATGAGAGTCGGTTTACCGTTTGCTGTATTTCCTAACAATCATCTATTACAAGCCGCTTTAAGACAATATATAACGTTAGTTTTAATTATTTTGTGGGGGTTTCTATTATTTTTTTTAAATTGTTACTATCTTGTAGATATCATCTAACTGCATTTGATAAAGTAGCAACTTGTCATTATATTAGAGCTAGCCAATTGTTTCATACGAATATTGTACCAGCACCGGCACTATTTTTTGTTAGTAAAGCTGATCCAATTGGTACAGAACAATCGAATCGTCGCGCCAAAGAAACTTGGGATAGCAAAGGAATTCAAGTATTGAAAATTAATCAATTCATTTCATCCATTCACTCATTCATTATAAGTCAAGCGTCTATTAATGTACATCGATGACATAAAATGTAATCAAGCAGATATCTGTTGTGCTACTGTCTGCCGAACATGTCATACCGAACGTATTTTATTATCTCATCGATGTACTTTAATCTGATTGACTAATTGTAATTGAATTGATACGAATTTTATAGACTTATTGGAAATGTTGGGATAAATCACCGCATGTTGAACATTTAAGACACCATCCTGAAGAATATCGATCTGAATTGGAGATGTTTTTAACAAAAATCGGTTTAAATGATCAACAACAGTATGATCGACAAATACGAGCGAAACTTTGAAATTTTATATTTATTATTATTATTATTATTATTTTATATAATTATGGTAAACAAGTGAAGAAGAAATGGAGCACTATATGGCTGTGTTTTGCAAAAATAAATAATAGTCATGCTTTATCATTCAAGCAAGAATGTTATCAATAATTTCATGTTTTGATATTCACAAATTGAAATATTTTCGAAAACTGCAAAATTACAAATAAATTTGATTTTATTATTTATTAATTTACAACTATATCATTAAGGCATCCTAATTCAATACTCAAATATCTATTTAACCAATTATATCTTTCACAATAAGTGAGAGTGACAACGTCTCGAATGTAAAGTTACTGAACCGGTAGAGGATTTTTATTAAGCTACATTCACATGCTTTTTTCCGCACCACCCAAGAGGTAAAGCATAAGGCGCGTTTTTTTTTTTATAGTGGTATCCCCTAGAGGCCTAATCCACTATTGTTAGTAACATGCATACAACTAAATTACTACCACCCCTATAATTAGAAGTGTTTGCTAGCGCTAGCAAAATGTGTGAAAAAAAACTAAAAAAATAAGAATTCTTGGAAAGTCAAGAAAACAAAAGTACCAACACCTTTTACCCAAAACATGCACGTTTTTTTTTTTTGCTTTTGCTTCCTTGACGTTCAGTTTGTAAATGTGTGAATTATTCAAATAATTTCAAATTTAATAATAAATATACCTGAAATAGAAAAATTTTATAATTAATACAAACCAGGTAACTATTAACGATGTTATCCTGAAATAGAAAATACTAAATTACCTAAAATTTGCAAATATCAAACATTATCTGAAAAAAAATAATAATCGATATATTTCTGTTAGACAATAATATGCTGAAACAAATGTAATTATGTAATACTTACCTGTTCAATTTTGCAGTTTTTAATAACACACTTACACAATATAAACACTTTTCACTAAATCACTTTTTTTTTATCAAAACGCGTAACGATAATACACGGAAAATCACACGTTTTTCACGATCTGTGGGGTGGTTACTGCTCATTTCACCACACCATGACGCTTTTTTACGATTACGAAACAAATTATCGCGACATATTTGGATCGATGCTGGATCCTAATTTCCCTATACCTACCAACAAACCATGAGAAAGAATTGTAATGCGATGAACACCTACAACCTATCCTGAGTTACCTAGCTACAATGAGCCCTAACTGTGTGTCCTAATGGGGTCCCTACATTAAGCCCTAACATGGCAGGGGGGAGTGAGGGTCCTAACAAATGATTATAAATAATTTTTGTTTGCTAACTAGTCCATGTAGTTTATCATGGACGAATTAACAAACCCTACCTTTTAACGGCGAATCCTCTTCAAATCCCGCGACGAGACCTACCTTTAACGGCGAATCCTCTTCTAATCCCGCGACGATTAATTGTACTTACTGTAAATAAAATAATGAAAATTAAAAATTGTAGATAAACAATTGGTCGAAATATTTTTGAAATTACCATTAAATTGAAACTGTTGTGATTATTCATCGGGCCTTGGGCTGCAAACCATTCACAAAACACAAACACTACACTAACCACTATTGCACTTTTAAAATTATCATTGATACACACACTTTAATTATTTTGATGTTAACATGTCGAAGTCTAAAAATCAACTGAAAAATCAAAAGACTTGCAATAACAAGTCGAAAAACAGGAGAGTGTTAAGTAATTGTATAGACGTTTCTTTGTTCTGTTCTTATCAAAATAACAAAAAGATAATTTGAACGTTCGAACGTTTAATATCTAATCTAATAGTAGGACAAAAAAATATAGGTGAAAATAAATTGGGAGTTTCTTTAGATATTGTTTGCAACTATAGCAATTTCTGCTTATATGCATATTTATGGGCTAATTTTTGGTTTTTCTTCTTTAATAATAAAAACTATAATAACCGATATTATAACAGAACAATTCAATATAATTACATATAATTTTGCAATAATATGACAATCTGTATCAATCCAACCACCTGCCGTACCGGTATTGGTGTATTAACATAGAATTGTGGTATTTTTAAACTTACAACAATTGGATTTTTCAATTCAATTTCAGCAGTGTTTTTGAGCTATGAGATCATCGTAACTTTTTTTAAATAGTAACTCTTTATTTAGCAAAAATAAAATATCCACTTTCTCCTGACTACAGTGATATACCCCATGTTAGGGGTCTAATGCCTACTATATTTGTAAGATATTGAGATGTCTTTGGAAAGATAGAAACGGAACAAAAATAATTTTGAATTCAAAAATCATCCTTTAATTTAAATAACGCTTTTTTCAAACAGAATAGTCTAGGCTTTTGTAGGTTCTATGTTCTGGGAAAGACCGACCCTTTTTGTATATTTTTGAATAAACATTTGGCCATGACAAATTTTAAACATTTATTTATGTTGGCAATATTCCACGATTTTTTTTTAGGTCCTTTGCTGCTGTATCTATTGTGAACTAATTTTTATTATTCTACTGGATCTCTTAAGTCACTGTACAAACTATACATAAATCACTATATATGATATAGGCAACCAAATAAACATACATTTTTATGAGTTTATATACAGGTGTTACCAAATGAACTAGGAACATTGGAGAAATAAGAAGAAATGAAACAATCTTATGGCTTTCATCAGGATTGAAAACAGGTGTATATAATAATAGTAATTTCAAGATTTCTATCTACCAGACAAATAAATTAGACGACATTTGTTATCCTTCTAGAAACACCTCGATTGCAACTATTATCCTTTTTGGTTTGCAACAAGTGGATGGAAGATGGGATTATATAATCGAAATCTTAAACAAAAAAAACATCTATTGATGGTAGGCATTTTAACAAATCCTTAATCACCCATCTATATATCTCTCCTCAAGCCCTATCGAAGGACATAAGAATCTCTCATTTCTTTCTATTTCTCCAATATTCCTAGTTCAGTTGACAGCACCTGTATATGTAATCTATGGTATATGCGCAGTCATTATTCAGGATAATCTTGTAGCTAATTGCAGCTCGTTAAAAACGATTGATTAATAATAACAATTTAATATAAATAAATACTTATAACTCCGATTAATAATTAATAGTGTAATAATTTTAAATACGTTGTATTTTGTTAATGTCTGCAATCTCAAAAATAAGTCTAATTAGCAATATAACAATAAAAATTGGGGCTATAATTAGCTACTTGTTGGTTTTTATTGATAAAACTGCAAATCGAACAAAGTTCAAAATATTTATGAATATTTAAAAATAACAAATGTATTGTTTAGTAAAGAGAATATATATCGATTGAAAATCATTTGAAATGTTAGCATAATCAATTAATAACAAAATAAAAATATGTGGCAATTATTTCTATTTCTAACCTATAATTTAATAAATTTAAATAATTGCATTGATTATTATCAACCGGAACAAATCCATTTATCTTATGGTGATACAACCAAAGATATAATTGTAACATGGTCAACATTTGATAATACAAATGATTCAATTGTTGAATATGGTATCGGTGGGTTTATATTAACTGCTACAGGTACATCGAAATTGTTTGTTGATGGTGGTCCTAAAAAACATTCCCAATACATTCATAGAGTATTATTAAAAGATCTCACACCGAATTCTAAATATGGTAAGAAATAATTTCATTTCTAATCCAATTTTATCAAAAAAAATACACGCACATTATAGTTTATCATTGTGGCAGTCCTGTGGGATGGTCTGAACAATTTTGGTTTACAACACCACCTAATGATGATGATTGGCAACCATATTTGGCTTTATTCGGTGATATGGGTAATGTTAATGCAAAATCATTAGCACGATTACAAGAAGAAGTACAAAGAGGCATGTACGATGCAATTCTACATGTTGGTGATTTTGCATATGATATGAATACGGTAATTGAAAATTTAATGGAATTGTATGAAAACAAAACTAATTTATTTATCAAATTTTAAAGAATGATGCGGAAGTTGGTGATGCTTTTATGCGACAAATACAACCGATTGCTGGCTATCTACCATATATGACATGTCCAGGAAATCATGAGGAAAAATAGTATGTGTATAGTATGCAAGGTTGAATTGTTTTGTTCGCTATTCATAATTAATGATAAGGCATTATTATTTGTTTTTATAAATAAGATTTACGACATACATACAATAACATATAATAACAGTTACAATTACGAAATTCGATATCTAAGTTGATTTATTCCTACTTTTTTTTTTAATTATCTATTATTGATTTACATTTCTGGTTTTTTAATGACCTCAAATTCAATACAACAAAGGCTTTTCTACGTTGTGTCGTTGTTACTGATTCATTATAACAACTTTTGTCATTCTCTGATTCACACACACCTTTCTTTAGGTTTGCTTTATTGTTGAATTTTCTGTCTTATCAGTAGATTATTGATATTAGGATATTGAAAACAATTTCAACAAATGCGTATTAAAATTAATAACATTCTTGTTTATTAATTATTGTTTTCACATTTATTTAATACGAAATTTCGTAACTATTAATCTGTGAATTTGTTATTGAAAAGGCAGTTTCGGCTCGATTTGTTTATTTTAGGTATTTCAAGAGGATTCGGTTCCTTATTCTCGACTTATCGTTTCACTTTGCCTTATGTGCTTTGAACATAAAGTTAGGCATTCACAGTCCGATCTGTAGGATTAAAGTCGTATACATGAGACTATTTACGCTCCTATAAGGGATCCAACCAGTCCTCCTTGTACTTCCTCACAGTGTTAAAACGTGTGTAAGCGAAAGCCTTTCGAATCAACACGTTAGCTTGTACTGTTTGTAGAACTTGTACAAGACGATTTACCCACTCACGAACCAATACTTTTAAATGTAAAAGTCCTACATATAGTCCGATAACCCATTCACGCTCCAACGAAGGATGGGAACGAGTGTTGTCCTACAGATTGGACTATGAATGCCTAGCTTAAAACTCATTTTACTGTGTCATCTTTATTAAAATCAACCCTATACAGTATGCGGCAGCGACTAGGTACATAGGAGAAAGCATCGGCTACACCCACTCTTATTTCTTTCATACAATTTAAGAAAAAAACAGAAACTAGTCATCCAGAACGATAAAATCGCCGATTGTTGACGCCACCCATTATTAATTTGGTTTTAATGTATCACCCATCTTTCTTATATTGCAAATTTTGCTAATCAGACGAATATTTTGTAACAGATGATAAACAGTTGCTATCAGAAGTATTAGCAACATTACGAAATTATTCTCAAAGTACTGTGGCACATCTCCAGGTAACTAGAGATCGATAGCGTCCAACAACACTTCTGGCTGTCCAGTTTCTCTTTATGGGAATGGATGGTGTTGATATTTTTCCCTATGTGCCTATTTTGCTGCCGCATACTGTATACAAGGCCGCACTCAACTCGAAATTGATTAATTCAAGAAACGGTTTTTACTTGTAAATTTGACGTGTGATTTCAGCAATTTCAGTAACTACCGGGAGCGTTTCAGCATGCCATGCGGTACAGACAGCTATATGTACAGCATCAATATCGGTCCAATCCATCTAATATCAATATCAACTGAATTATATTATTTTTTAAATTATGGTATAAAACCATTAGTATTCCAATATGAATGGTTAGAGAATGATTTAATTAATGCAAATCTACCAGAGAATCGTGCAAAACAACCATGGATTATTGTAATGGGTCATCGTCCAATGTATTGTAGTAATGCAAATACAGATGATTGTACACATCATGAAACATTAACACGTGTCGGTTTACCATTTTTACATTTATTTGGTTTAGAAGATTTATTATATAAATATAATGTTGATTTAGAAATATGGGCACATGAACATTCTTATGAACGTTTATGGCCAATTTATAATTATCAAATTTATAATGGTAGTTATAATGAACCATATAAAAATCCTAAAGCACCAGTACATATAATAACTGGTTCAGCTGGTTGTCAAGAAGGTACAGATAAATTTGTTAAAAAACGACCATTATGGTCGGCATTTGCTAGTCGTGATTATGGTTATACAAGAATGAAAGTTTTTAATTCAACACATCTATATATGGAACAAGTTTCAGATGATAAAGATGGTGAAATTATTGATTCATTTTGGTTGATAAAAGAACAACGTAGTCCTTATCCGAATGCAAAAATCGATTGGGATAAAGTGGATAGTTTACGATTGAAAAAACTGAATTGATTATTCGTTTGTCATTGATTTATTTCGTTTTTCTTGTCATTTTTGTGATTTACCAAAAATAACATTTTATGCAATAACTTTTAAGTATTAGAACTGTTCCAAAGAGTGTTAGTTTTTAATAAAAATTTTGTTGAACGATCATATTCTGATATGCTTTCTTTCCATCGGTTTGTCTCTCGTTTATCGATTATCTTCTCCGACTATTTCGTTCGTAGTTTCAAGTTAATTTGTAATTTTCGATTATTCCTCTACCGCGTCCGATATTGGTCTTCTTTTCAGCAACACAAGTCTCATTAATCGCTTTTGTACGTTCAATACAATGATTAATTCGACATAATTTCATAATTTTATTAAAATCATAAAACATATTGTTATCACCACCATTCGGCCCTATTATAAAATCACAATCATAATTTTTATTAATTACATCATTCATACAACATTGTAAATATTCTGTATGTGGTGTAAAATAACGATCAAGACTGAAATGTTTAATTTTCAAATAATTCGCTAATATACCAGTAATATAAACATCATCAATCCAAAAATAATCGATATAATTCGATAATAAAACGAATTTCATTGCAATTTTCGGTGTTGTTATATAAAACCAACCGGATACAAATGTTGGATAATATTGATAATTATATTCACTCTCATTAACATACCATTTATTTGCAATCGTACGTATTGGTGGCATATGTTTCAATACTTTACCAGCTATTAGATTTTTAGGGAAATTTATTGTTTTTAATAAATCTATAAGTTTTAACATATCAACAACAATATCATCATCCATCTTTATTATATATTTAACATTATCACAATGTTCACTGGACCATTTCAAACCCATCACATGTTTATATGTTAGATTACGATAATTCTCGATGAAATTCCCTTGAAGTAGATCGTTAAAACGACGATTTTCGTCTATAATCGATTCTTGTGTTGTATATAGATCGTGTGGTGCTTCACCTAATAGAAAGATACGTCTAATTTTGAATTTAAACAAATCATCTTGTGGATAAGATCGTCGCATTGCACTACGTGTTTCAATATTACCAAAATACGATGTTACAATGATTATTGCTAATAAATCATCATTATCACATAATTTTGGTAGAATTTTATAGTTTAATGTTACGTTAAATAAACGATTTTTATAATTATTATCTAATGGTTTTAATAATTGTGGAAAAATCGAAGAAAATTCCAAATTTGGTTCTTTCAATTCAATCAATTCTTCTCTCTTTATTGTATTGATAGTGAATAGATTGCTGAAATTATTAGAAAAATTAATAAAATTATATAAATCGATAGTTTTACAGTTTTAGATTTTGTTATTAACATTTTTTATTCAATTTTAATTAATTTAAAAAACCAAAACAAAAAATATTTTTAGGTTAACATGGTGTCAAATCTAGCAACGTTGCCAAATCTATATAATTCTTTAAAAATATTCACAAATTGAATTTAAGCTTATATGATACGCATAAAGAACTAATTTTCGTTTATTTAAAACACTGATTGTTATTTATATGATTCTGCATAAAAAATTATTGATGATGCTGAAAATAGTACATAACTTTAATATTGTGATAGTGCTGCATTACCTTTTATGTCACATTTGTCTATTTATACAGGCTGTCTTTCTAGAATTTAATAATAATTCTCATTAGACTGCAGCAAAACTGTTATCTATTATAAAAATATGTAGATTCTGTTGGTTGTATCGAACAAACAGTAGATTGGTCTCCTAGTTTAGCAGAAATGTTGCCCAATTTGACAATGTTACTATAAATTTTTTGACAGACATATTTAGCGCCAGCTGATGTAAATTCTATAAACTACACAGTTTCTATTGTAGACTGGATTTAATTGCAATTTTCAAAAGTAATTAACCTAAATTCGACGTATAATAGTTAAATACAATCTATTCTAGTAGTTGATTATAATCTGCAACTAAATATTATCCGATTTTTATAAGTTGAAAAATTGACGATAAATTAGATGATTGCTTCGTTATCCACTATTGTCGCTTTTAATATCTTTAAATTTTGTTAGATGGCAGCACATTATTAATTTCCGGGAAAATTTAAAACTTTCTAAAGATGCATTATTTCATTTAGAGCATGGAATAATTACAAAAATTAAATAAATATCAACTTTCATCCGATACGGAGACATAAACACAATAGACAATTTCCTATAGAAATTCGACAAAATGTAATTTTATTGTTTTAAATTTATTTATATATAGAGGTAGAATATGGAAAATTATTTTATTTTTGTAATTCTCTTTAAATCAAATAGGAAAATGTTGAAATTTATTATTTTCGTGTTTTATTCAATTGTGTTAGTTAATACAACCAATATAACTCAATTGGAAATTAATAATACAAGTGATGTTTCTGAATTTTCTTCAATTAATTCAACAAAAAATCGAGATGAACCGATTGCTGAAAGTCAAGAGATTTTCCGCAGTGTTGAAGTTCTATACAATCATACAAATACCAATTTAACAAATTCAAACAGTAATAATAATAATAATAATAATAATAACAATAATAAAAGTAATGCAATATCCGATTTCCGTCCAAGTCCACATTTAGAAACTTATTACGAATTTAATCGTTCACCTGTAATACCTGCATTACCGGAAGCCAAACATATATCGAATAATTTCGAGAATTATAGAGGAAAACCGGAAGAACAATTGAATGTTAAATGGTCAATAACAGAACAACCATGGATGGCTAAAGTGAAATTTCCAACAAATGAAATCAAACCAATGTATCCATTTTATTCAGGTGTTGATAAATCACAAGAATATCCAACAAAATTTGATAATGGTGGTGATTATTTGAAACCATCATTAGAAAAACCACAAAATAATTGGAATAATTATGAACGAAGACGTCCAATTAAGAATCAATTTGATTTTACAGCACCTGTTGATGTGTCACATCATAAAACCTATGAATACAATACAGGTGAAATGGAATATAAAAACGGGTACGATCCATGGAAGAAGATTATTAAATTCTTAACAACTGTATTACCGATTAGTCTATTAATTAGTGCTTTAACACCTACTGTTATCACTGTAACGCCAATTAATGGGACGTAAGTAGTTTTCTTCAAAAAAAAGTAGATTTTCAGTTAAATAACCAAATATATCGTTAGGCAATCACGTTCAAGAGCTGAAGATTCATCATTGCAACACAATACAAGAAAACTAATCACATCTTTAGATAATTTCAATCAAATGAATAGAAATTGTGAAGATCGTGTATTATGTGAATTATTAGTTAGTGCAAGTACAACGAAAAATGCTGAACAACACGTTGATAATTTATTAAATCGATTTATACAAGAGTAAGTAATATAACGAATGCCTCTCTGATAATAACAAAGAAAAAATTATTTGAATTATAGCGAAAAAACCGCCGATCGAATTGAGGAAATCAAGAGAATCTTCGATGCTGTACGAAATCAAGATTGTCATCCGATTATTTGTAAAAAAATTAAAGAAAATACATGAAAACAACTAAATCTCTTATTATTTTCATAAATTGTTGTAAAATGTTTTCAAATAAATTGATAAAAATCGCGAAAAAGTTTAGAATTACAGAGACTCGAACCATGGCTTGATCATTTGCTACACACGTGTGTCTCCGCATTTTCATACATTTAAGATGAATGCAGTAAATTTCGAATAGAAATGTGACAATTTTTTTTTTCATTCGCGTCCTTGACCTCACCCTTGCCAAGAATGATAACTTTCTTATCTACTATAATTAGCAATCCGTTGACAAGAATTTAAATGAAGAAAAAAAAATGGAAAGTTTTCCAATATTTAAACAAATAATTTGCAAGATTCTTGTTAGAAATAGATCCGGATTTGTTCTTAATAATTTTTGTTTTTTATGCTCATCTACTTAACAAGATTTGATGCCGGTCACAATTTGGCCTTATTCTGTCTATTTAGATTTTGTTTGCAATCATTTTAACAATGCGTTTTTTCCATTATAATCACCCATCAACCATATGGACGTAGCATTATAATATTTTAATTATGTTTAACAACAAAAAGATAGATTAATGAAAAAATAAAACTTGTAATGTTTGAAAGATAGTGAAAGAAATGGTCAAATTGTGGTCAAGACTCGTTGTACAGATGGAATGTTAAGAAAGTTGGTTTTATTCGCATTTTATACAATTTTTTTTTACTTTCCTATAAACATGTGGTCACTTTCTAACTAAATTGTGTTTTGTGATTACTGCTTGTAATTAAAAAAATAAAAAACAATCAAATATAACCTATTGTTGCGTGTGAAGCCTTTATTACACGACAATAATACTGCATTCAAACAAATTCCACCGTATTTACTCTATAAAAATAAGAAGAAAGCCCCTACAAAATTTTCGTCCGGTCCTGTTCCTCATATAAACTTAAAATAAATAAACATAGTGGGCTGTGATGTGCTTTAGCTACTATTAGGTCGA
>JAZBGY010000062.1:0-26731 GCA_037414755.1 Lydus trimaculatus | reverse complement strand
CTGCTCGGGCGGCTCATCTTTTTCCACTAATTTAATCACTTTTTCTAATATAATGAGTAATTATGATAGAAAGTTTGATCTATTTTTCGATTATAATAGTCATTTTCAATAATGAAATTGTTTTAAGTATTAGTTGCAACCCAGTTATTAAAATTTTAATTGTTGAATTAATGATATTGAAAAGAAAGATTGAAAGAAAACCTTATTTAAGCTTGACTTATGCATTATTATTATTATTATTATTATTATTACTATTATGACTTATAGATGACGATATAAGTGGGTCATGTTACGGCCTAGTCGGTTTTTACTTTCAAAGCATAGTTTTAATATCAAATGATTTATAATCGAAGGGTCATTTCCACATCATTCCCAATTTCTTTTAACTTTCTCAACAATTTGGGTGGGATACATACATATACACAACAAATGAATAGACAGAGGCGGATTAAGACAATTCATGCCGGCCACTAGATGAATAACATTCGGTGTGGCTCTACCTTATTGTTTTAGAGTTTAATTTTAATTACTCAAATGAAGAAAAAATGAGTGAAAGTATTGGATTTGAATTTGAGATGCTCTAGCTGTTAACGCTCACTTTATCTACTATTTTGTTGATTAAAACAACAATAAAAAGTTGTTTGTAAAATCAAATTAGTTAACCAAGGAATAATCGGAGCGTTTAAATATCAACACTAAACATTTAGGTTAACAAACCAGATTCACTGTCGATGTATCGTTAAGCAAACAAAATAGATTTTATTATGCATTGAACCATAAATTTCTAATTGTTTTTGTTCAATGTTACTTATATTTGTTCTATTTTAATCTAATTGTTTATAATTATTATTAATTAATCTTTCCTTTCTGCAAACGTATACTATACTGTATTTATTTCGCATGTTTAGTTTAACGCAATAGAACAGAATTGGAGTGTTGCATTTCGGTTGATTATAACAATTTGGAATTTTTGGAACGTATAAACATAGGTAGAATGGAAAGATGCAGTTATCTTCAAGCTGTGACTTCACACAAACTATATGTGTTTATTTCAGTTTTTACCTAACAAATGATAGACAAATTAAGCACAGAATATGCCAACCTAAACGTAGTCTATTCTGACTATTTCTAGATTTAGTCCCGATTCATCACCACTTAGCTGAGTTTGCCTTATTTACAAGGAACATAAGGTTGGTTTACGACAAAATCGGCTTAATGGAGGGAAGCTTAGCCGGACATTAGTAGCGTCCCTAAGATTTATTGGGAATTTATTCTTAAAACCATATAAATGTAGAAAGTACGTGTTGGAAATGAAACTGTTTTTCCTTTTTATTGCTCATTTATTTATTGATTTTCCATCTGGGAAATCTTTCTAATGGTGAAACTTAATTGATTATAAAACGTTAATTAATTGTTTATAAATCAAATGATTTTTCTCTTTTAAACAATCACATAGAAATCTCATTAAAAAATTTTCATTGTTTTCCGGTCAATCTAATCTGTCTTGTTCGAAGTTACACATTATAAAGATAGATTAATGATGATAATTGCAAATAAAAGTTATCGATTCTATTCATATTTCAATCAAAACTTGTCACATTTTACAAGACATGAATAACGATACATAATTAACCTATTTTGTGTCGATTATACGGCATGTCCCAACGAAAACTCCATTTCATCTAACAGTAGTCTACTGGTGTGGAATGTGGTGTATGTAGATTTTTAATAAAAAAATCTGTACAAATAGTAAGTCAAGGCTTTTAAATATAATTATCCAACGATTTATTTCATCTCGATACACACACCTACATATAAAATTAGAAGTCATGGTCGAAACGTGTATAAACACAAGACTCCTCTTGTTGTATTTTGCAATTCACTATTGTTATTATTGTTTATAAACAAGACGATTATAGTCATTTCGAGCACCTTTTCTCCATTCTTCTAATTGTAAGATTCATTTTTTCCCAATACCTTTCTCTCTAATTATCATCATTTTTAGAGGATAAAAACAATATTGATCGAAAATGTTGCTTTTTCCTCTTCTATCCAAAGAAGAAAAAAAACGAGTAATTATTTCTTTATAGGTGTGGTGTATGTATTTATAAAATTGTATGCGCATATAGGAGGTATATACAGATGATGGTAAAATAAAATGTGGGTCGGCCATCGACAGCAGGTGGAAAGTGGCTGATATCAAAGAGTTTCATTGAGTAATTTGTACCGGCAAGGGAAACAACACAATCACAATCCCACACTAATATCGCTATCAAACGTAAAATACAGTGTTAAGTGGATAAGACTACAAGAAAAACAGTGTAATAACGTTATAATAATGGAGCTTAATAAGGTGAGCTTGACTTAATTATTTATCGAAATTTAACTGGCCTTCATGAAACCCGTGTATTCTAAGGATAATTTTGAAATTATTTTTGAATTGATTCAAATTAATTCATGACAAGCACGTTGTTTGGTCACATTGTTTGTATTTCAAAACAACACGTAGGAATATGAAAGTGAACCTTTTATTTAGAATTTTTCCTGTTGTTACGCATTCAAAAACTAATAAATTTTAATGTGAATTATAAGTGAAATAAGAATAATTAAAAATGAAATTTATTTGTTCCATATTCTATCGAGGCTAAATCACCAATTAAATGTGGATTTTTATTTATAAATTAAGTTCAATTATCACTATTTCATTCAAATTGAAATGAAACAAAACTAACAGCGAGTTAAATTTAACTGGAAGTTAAAATTATCTATCGATTGATTAGCATAGAAACTGAATTTTCTCTATCTTGTCGTTGAAAATCTACACAACTTTCTTAATTTTTTTATAAATCCATATTCAAGTTTAATTTAACTTACAGTTAATTATGACGATTAATTTAGCTGATTGGGGCATTTATTTGTTCATTCAACAGTTTCTGTTTACTAATGTCCAGTTAATTTAACTGACAGTTACTTATGTGAAACTAGGAGAGATGAATATAGAAATCGATGCGAATTTCCTTAGATTTTCAATCATTTTTTATCTTTAAAACAGATCATGTTTCACATGTTTATAATATTTAGAAAAAAAAAGTACAGGTGAAAGTAGGTGATGAGACGTACAAGTTATTGACTCCTATTGGAAAGACTTTCTTTAATGTACAGATTATTATTATTATTTTTTAATAATTCTGTCACATTATACGGAATGTTCCATATGTTTATCGTGTCTTAATTTCTTTAAACAACCGATGAAAGATTACCCATCAACGCTTTTTTATGATCGTTAAAGTCATGTGCACCGTACACGATTTTGATGGTTTGTTTATAATTAATTAATTCGTGAAAGTTGTCGTATTCTGCAATAAATCCTTAAATTAAAAGCCAGATAACGATGAGGATTTGTTGTTAGAACGCTAATTTTTTTGCAAATTGTTACAGACGCTCCTCATTGTTTCGTTGTGTTCAATTTTAAAAATTTGTAATACTGAAACTGAAAAAACATTACCAACAGTTACACGAACTGAAATCAAAGTATCCCGTAGTTTAAATCCGGATGATATGCAAACAGTGAATGTATTAACAAAAGATGGTAATTTGGCACAATTGATTGTTAAACGTCGTGATTCCAAAAAAACAACAACAACAAATCCAACAAATCAATATCCACGTGCAATTTATACAAATTGGATACCGGTGTATTATCAACCGAATATTATACGATTAAGTACAATTGCATTAGTTCGAAATTCTAGTCAAGAAAGACCAGCAAATTTGCCAAATTTTATCGACAGCGACAGGTAAATTTATCATAATCTTTTATTTTTATTTGTGAATTATTCAAGTTTTCGGGAAACTTTCCAGAATTCCTAATGTACCGAAACCGGTGACGATACATTCAAATGATATCTATGTTAAACCGACAATTGATAAGAAACGTGGCCGTTCTGTAATGCATTTAGATAGTGATGGTATACCGGTCATACATGGTGTACGTGTACCTGATGATGAATCCGATCGACAAACATGGCGTAATGCTCGTGTTATCAACGGTGAATTAGTACCATACGAACCAGGTTATCGACCACCACCTGTTGTTCCAGTTGGTGAATTAGTTTATGCTAGTCAATTAACAACAACACAAATTAAAAATGATGATAATAATAATAATGATGATAATATTGGTCCATTTACAAAACAAGATAATTATAAGATTGATGATGGTGGGAAATCGAAGAAACAACAAAAAAATTTCGGTCCATTCACAGTTCACGATAATCAACCAAATGATAATCAAGACAATCAACGGCAGAATAACGAACAAATACGGTATGTTCGTTTAAATAGTCAAAGTGGTATTGGACCGTTTACAAGAGCATCAAATGATGATGCAAACGATAAATTTGCGAATTATATGAAGGAGATTAATGCTAAAGAATTGTTAAGACGGCGTTACCGATCATATGATGATAATTCACAACAAATGCAAAGGCGTATGTTGCAATATCCTGGACATAATTCGTATCCAAATTCTATATTGTACACACCGAATAAATTGAGTCCTGTTACATTTAATGAAGGTGTCCGTACACCAGTACTACAATACGCCCATCCTGAATTGGGCGTACAACCGGCTAAAGTAACACAAGAAGAGGAAGTCATCGATAATACGTATACGAGTGGACGACAATCACAATATTACGATAATAACAATAATGATTATTATCGGAAAGATATAATCAATTATCCGTATAATACGTTTTATATTAAGAAAACAAAACCAGAACCACCATTATGGATTAAAATTACTGAAACGATTAAAGATAACGTACAGAATGGTTTTGCACGGATGCAACAATTAACACGGCCGGTATTCGATCCGTTAGTTGAAGCCACACATAAAATCTCCCATAATTTAGGTTTTTCTAAAACAACAACAACAACCGCTCAACAAGCACAAAATAAAGTCGATTTAATTACAACACCGATCGCTACCAGTTCGGTAATTCTACCGGCTTTGGGTTTAGTAGCCGGTGGTGCAGCATTAGGTTTAGGTGCTGCAGCCGTTGGACGTTTCCTAAATCCGAATGATATGCGCCGTTTTCATGATCCAACAACAACAAATGATATTGTTGTTATTATGGAGGAGCCGATTAAGAACGATAATCATAATAAACGATTACGTCGGAATATAAATGATGAATTCTATATGCAAAAATTGATTGAAAATATCGAAAAGGATAGTTTTAAGGATTTGAGATCGCCACATTTCTGGACGGATACACCGTGTTCGAAACGATTATTTTGTGAAGTGATGACCCATCAAAATCCAGATGAAATTGTTCTAATGGAGAAGAAAATTGATACGCTATTATCAAGGTTTGTTTTTTCTATAATTATAATTTTAAATCAAATTTCGTAAGAAACAACCCACCTATACCTACCATTACATAACAGGTAATTCTTGGTATTTCTTTTGAGATTCTTTGAAGATATACACACAAACGTATTATTGATAGAAAGTCGTTTCTTTTTTACACGAAAAATTTTCATTGATTTTGTTGTATTCAACTAAGCGTAAAGTAGGCCGGAGAAAGCTTTCTTCTTGTTGTTATTGTTGTTCTGGTACATCTTCCATAGATGCCCACCACACCCATTATACTAAATCAGAACAATTAATTTATTGCCCTTCAAAGAGACATCAAAGTAATTAATTTATTGTATCGGAAATTGTAATTAATTAATTAATTAATTAATTAATGAAAAAAAAAGTGGAGCAGACACGTGAAGGAATTTCCGTTGAAGATGCTTGTGGAATGTTATTAAACAATCTCAAACTCAACGATAACTTTCACCCAACTATAGACAATTCGTCGCCAATATTTATGATAAATTATTTTTTATTTTTTGTTGATAGAATGCCCCGCGATGTAGTGGGAGTTGTATCGTTACATGTTGAAGAAGTAATGGATGCAATCAAAATGGGACAATGTACGAAATTTTTGTGTAATCGACAATTACCATTTATAGTAGCACCGGCTGCATAATTTTAATTTAAAAAACAATTAATCAGAAATGGTATGATTGCGAATCAGTTAATGAGAATTTAACCAATAATTTGTTGACGCAGTTTCATTTGAAACATTATATTAATGTTACCCGCTAATCTTAATTATTTATCCATTGTTTAGTTTATTAATAATAGTAAGCAGGGCCGTCAAGTGCGAGGCTAGGCCCTGCTAAAATTCCTCCATGGGCACCAAAAAGGGAACACCCCCTCTTGTCGGGTACGATAGTGAGAGGACGTTTTTTTGCCATATATTAACACTGAATGTGCTAATACAGGCAATAAGGCTTGCTTAATTATTGTGTAAGTTTACAAAAATCTTACAAGAATCAATTTCATTTAAGGTAAAAAAGTGTTGTACATTGTGTCATCAATTCGATTCTAACTATTTAGTTCAAAATTAATGTCTTTTACGTATTTATAGGTTTAGGTGATTACTTTTTATTTCTGTTTTGTTTATAATTAAGCAATAATAACCAATTTATTTAATTATAATATTCATCTATTGATCGTAATCTTTTGTTTAAATCAATTGATTACAAAAAAATTTGTATGTTTGTGTTACAAATATAATATAGCGACTGATAATATCTTAATTGTAAATGTTATATCTATTTAAAGACAGCGAGAATTGTTTTAATACTTTGCTATAATTTGTTTATTTAAAAATAGTTGTATGTGGAATGTATTTGTAAAATAAATTGTTGTATTGAAGGAAATAAAACCAAAAAAATTAATACAATTACTTGTTTTTCCATCACAGTTAGGGCCTATGTACACGACTGCTTTTCCATGCGCTGATTACGCACACTAAGCGCAACTAATACGTGATGCAGTCGCAGCCTGTGCACCTTTACACAGGCCCATGAGTTGACAAATGCGCTAGAATTGCGAGTTTTTTGTCAGCGACTTGGCAACACAACACTGCTTACGTTGGCTTTGGTACGTACTGTTTTTAACAAAAAAGCGTAAAAATAACTGGCGTACAACTATCTACGAGCGACAAAAGATTCTGCTCGTGCACGTTTCACAGGCGCGTGAAAAAGACGTCGTCTGCATAGGCCCTAAGTATAGTTATATAGTTGTAAGAAATGTGGCAAACATAGAGTAGCCGTCGTTTAATACGCTCACTTCGAGATTAAGACAAATCGAGCAAGACCCAAGGACTCTCAAATCGCTTGGCTTTCCATAGAACTGATTGATCTTATCGGAATTGCGCTATAAACGCACTCTATACGCCAATTTATTTCAAGACGCTAAATTCAAAATCAAGATACTTATACACCAATAATCTGACGGTTTGGTAGATATAAAGATGGCAGTTATATTGCTGGTTGCCTGTACGAATAGGCACTGACGTTACAAACCTAAAGCATTGGTTAATTACTCCTGAAGAGAGAAAGCGGGTTGAAAATCCTTGAGTAAGGCCAACAACAAAAAAAAAACATCATTGACTTGTTCCCGGTTTCTAGAAAATTCGATAACTATTGGTTGTATAAAGTTATAGAATTCATAAAATCTAACTCGGTTTCTGCAAACGATCGTTCCACAAGTTATTAGATCGATAAGCTGTTACCGTAAGATACCAAGAGATGGCGATTATATTTCGACGCATTTTGTGCTTGCTGATGTCACCTCGGGGCACCAAGATTTCCAAATAAACAACCCCCAGAACGTAATCAAACGTTTTAAAACCATACATATAAATGAAAATAAACAAACTTCCGGGGTTACAATTGAGGAGAAGAAAGTGGCTTGGGATTTTGTCACAATGGTATATAAATATAGATATTAAGGTCCAAATAAGACCTTATTGCTCATGCGCTACACCAATTATCGTATATTTGTAGCCCCTATAAGTTATAGAGCGTTAATTAAGTCCATATCTACTGTTTAGGTTTTCAGAAACCGGCCATTAGTGAACTAATCCCCCGAAATCAGCGATTTCGATGAAATTTGGCAGGTTTGTGAATCTATGAGAAGTTTAACATAAGAGCCTGTTTTTATTAGAAAGAAACTCGCAACGAGTTTATTATGTCTACATTATACATAAAGTCCTGACGAGATAATTTAATTTTACATGTTTTTTATGTTTTTTTTTTTTTGTTCTACAATGGCTCGATTTATGAACGCGGTCTTATCGAGTACCGGCGTCACCTCAACCACAGTTTTCGCATTTAAAAGCTGTCATCTGTCATCCACTTGTCATATTTGGTGAAAGTGGTTTTGTAGAATGCTGCGTGGATAGGTTTTATTTTTTTTAAATAAAAAAAAAAAATAGTTTTACAACAATTTTGTAAATATTCTCAATGTAATTTGATTGTTATTAAAATAATTTAACTAAAATTGAAATTGTTTTAAACAAAAATCTAATAATTATGTGTAATCGTGTCAATTTAAAATGTATCTTTCAAATTTCGATAATATTGTTGATTTATTCATTTTATTCGATTAATGCTGAAATTGAGCCTGAAGAAAAAGTAACTGAATCCAAAACAGTTACTGTAAGTTCCTCTATCTTAAATTTTTCTTAAATATTTCATTTAAAAATTTGATAATTTTCAGGATTTAAATACGAATAAAGATGATCCAAATACAATTGTAGCAATTGAAAATTATGGGTTTTTACATGCATTAGTGGCAGCATTTTCCGTAATCCTTGTCTCAGAGATTGGTGATAAAACATTTTTTATTGCTGCAATTATGGCAATGAGACATCCACGTTTAACTGTATTTACTGGGGCTATCACAGCATTAGGATTAATGACTGTCTTATCAGGTAGATTAGATGTTTATCATATTATTGTTCTTATACTAACAGTAAAAATTAGAAACTCTTAACTATTCAAACAAAACAAATCAATAAATATTGTGTTATTTGTATTTATGAAACAATTAAGATAAGATTAGGTGATTATTTAGGTCAATACTTTTTTAACGAATTATTTCAATAATTATCAGCCTTGGCATTCTTTTTCTAATATTACCAGATTCTAATTCTTCTAGTTGTTTTTTTTTATTTTTAGCACTGTTCGGTTGGTTAGCCAATGTTATCCCACGAGCTTACACATTCTATCTCAGTACAGCCTTGTTCGCTATATTCGGATTGAAAATGTTGAAAGAAGGATGTTCGATGTCGCCGAATGAAGGCCAAGAAGAATTAGAAGAAGTCCAATCTGATATACGTAAAAAAGAGGAAGAGGTTGTGATCTAATATTGCACTAATACACAAATAATAAAATAATAATTTTCTAGTATGAGAAACAAAGTATGCTACCAGATCCTGAATCTGGTTCACCAAGAAAACCAAAACAAACAGTATTTTTATTAGTATCAAGGATATTTCTACAAGCATTCACATTAACATTTCTAGCAGAATGGGGGGATCGTTCACAATTGACAACAATTATTTTAGGAGCCCGTGAAGTATGTGGCAATAATCGATTGTGTCAATAAAATAATTGTTTTTTCTTCTGATTTTAAGGATGTTTATGGGGTGATTATTGGGGGAATTGTAGGTCATTCGTTATGTACTGGATTGGCTGTGTTAGGTGGTAGGATGATAGCGCAAAAAATTTCCGTTCGAACAGGTAATTTGTTTGTACCCCACAAAAGTAAAACACTAATTTTTTGTTTCTGTTTTTTCAATAGTTACAATAATCGGTGGGGTAGTATTTTTGATTTTCGCCTTCTCCGCTCTATTCTTCGATCCAAATATGGCATAATAAGACGTCAAGAAGCATTAATGTTTATTGTATTGATAGTATTGTAGTTTATACGATTGTATAAGCGAATTGTGGTAGTTTTAAGGTTCAAATTGAACATAAAATTAATGGATTTCATGATTTCTTACCATTTAATTTCGTTAATTTATAGAGAATTTTTAAAAATAACGGTTTTAATATGCCGTCAATTTATTTTTCAAATATAATTAACTTATAAATACTACTGTGATAGTAGGTTTTAAATTTTTGTAAAATATTGTAAATAAAATCATCTCCATCTCGAATTTGGTTTATCTTTGTCTGTATTTGAAAGCAAAAAGTAAATAAAGCCTTGGTCGATTTTTATTTGAATCGTAGCAATTAAACGTCGCGACGCGACACATCGTTATTTTCTTTGGCTCGTTTCATAATTGTCACATCAAACGATATCGTCACATTCCACCATCTGTGTGTGTATAATATCGCATATATCTAATATTTATAATCAACACACACATACTGTGGTTTTATTAATAAGATTTTCGATCAACTTTTTTGCCTTTGATGTTGTTATAATAAACGTCGATATTTGTTGAAAATCAACATGGACTTAATTTTTGTAGAAATTTCACCTTTAATTAATTAACAAAAAGGTCTTTGTTAGATGTTCCAAGAAGCGTAATTTCTTGCTTTACATTATGTAAACATCATAAATTTTGGGGCTGAATTGATGGTTGCGTGATCTATCAAAAAAATACTAAGAAACAAACAACAATAAAACATAAACGTAGTTGTATTATTTTATAACAGAAGAAGGCAATTAGGACACGAATGTGGCACACTCATTTTTGAATTGATATCAAGTGGAAGTAATCTATTTTGATGGTTAAATTAATTAATTGTTTTTGTCCACTTATACACACACACACACACACACTTACAAATTGGAATTATTATTAATGTATAAGCTTGATTTTAATTAAACAAAAGATAACCATTAAGCTAATTCAAATGTCAAAGATTTCCAAATAAAAGACGACTCAATTAACGTTATTACCTGGAAAATAAATCAATTCGCCTACAATTGATGTTATGGGAAATATATATCCCGGCGCATCCACCATTATTGCAAAGCGATAATTATAAGGTTGTTGTTTTTTTGGATTTTTACCCCCGATACCAATTATTAGAAGAAAACAACTTTATGATGAATAGCACCAATTAAGGTTTTAGCATTCATCAAACTTTAATCAACTATTCTGATGCTGTAGATGATAACAACATCACCATGATACTCGGAATTGCCACTTAACGATCTGTCGACTTCAAAACACTATAACTACTCTTACTGTTGCGTTTTACAATCCTGTTCTTTTTTTTTTCATTAAACCAAAAAGAAGGTTTTCTGATATAGGTTTGCGTGTCAATTCAACATGTCGTCTTCTATGATTCAGTTATATTGAGTACAAAGGGTGAGAAGCCAGCTTTCTTTGAATGAACATTTTCCCAGTTTTTCTAGAAAGTCGTTCCTTTTATATTGCCTTCATCTATTAATTCTATTGCGAAAAGGTCAATTGTGCCTACTATGCAACCTATCACTTGATAAATACCCTCAAGAACAGTCTATAAAGTTCGACTTAGCCTCTGGGATTCGAACGACAAGGGAAGGTGTTTTCGATTAGTACAAACAAGCGATATATTTCACTATTATTAAGATAAATCCGATTTATTGAATCAAACTCGCTGATAATTCCATTGTTTAGTGTTTCCACAACTCGTATGTACCGTGAGAGGATCCCACATGTGACACAAATTGGGTTTTTGTTTCACTTATAAGTCGCACCCGATTTGCAGGAAGATCAAAGTGGAAAAAATGCGGATTTGGAAAAACTAAATATTTTTGATTCCAAAAATGTAGGCAAATACTGGCTTAAATAAGAAGCGAATTTCGAGTTCTGAAAACTCTATTCATGTATTTGGATCGACTTGTTTTTTCATGTCAAGTCGTCCAAGTTCAACTATAACAAGTACAATTTAACGAGTATAGTTTCTCATTTATCGTACTCGTAATTCTTGAAGTTTCTAGAACGGAAACACTCTCTGCTAAGTTCGAAGCTTTACATAAAACTTATGTAAATAGAAGAATATCGTATCGGAAATGAATAAAGATTCTATTTAGCATAAAAAGAACGTGGAAACTAGCACGTATATTCATGGAAATTCGCAGGACAACTATCTAATTCTAATTGATTAAACAACAAAAATCGTTTAATATATTTACTAACAAAAAAAAAACATATAATTTTGCACATCCTCTAATTTTATTTTTCAGGAAATCAACAGTTCAAATCTCAATTATTATTTTAAGATTCATGATTTATCACCACGACAAACGAAAATCTGTTTGTTTTTCCATCTGTTTTGCCTGTCGCTATAATTTGAGAGAAATTCTTATTTTATTTATACGACAAAAATTCAAACAAATTTAAATAAATGCTCAATATAATCGTCAAGTTTCAGTTTCAGCCATTAAAGCAAACATCGCAGACTATTTTTTGTTTCTAAACACATCATAAAGAAAGAACGAGTCATTATCATCGTTACAGAATCATCGATCAACGTTATAATGGCAATAACAATAACATTTTTATGAAATTTAAAATTTTCAGTAAACGTAAAAAATCATACTACTATAGCCTGAAAGTGTCATTTACGCTTGCGCTTTTTCAGCTATACTAGTGCGGGTGTACGTTTTATCATTTCAAGATGTTACTCGTCTAGTCAGTTTTCAATTAAACATCACCGCAGGATAATGGTACGTCTGAAATGATGATAAATACGACTGAAACATGTTACGAACATCGTACAATACAAAACATGAATAAAACAATCTTTAACTAATCATAATAATAATAATAATAAAAATAAACAATATTTCTGTAGTTTCAGTGACTGTGATATTATTAATTAATCAATTATTTGAATAAATAAATCAAATTATGTTGAATTAGGGGATTGTGAAGTTAGATTTTTTTTAAAACAAAGCAGAAATAAACACGAGTAAGTCGTTATTTTATTATTATTTTTTTTATAGTAATTCTCGAGTATTTCCTGATAATAGAAACGAACATATGCATAATTATCTTGATAACTAGAAAGAATAATTAGCGATAAAAAATATGTGTTAATTTGAGTGTCTGTAGAGAGTTTATTGAACAGAAAAAAAAACAAAAAACAATTTCATTACAACTTTGTGGTGATAGTAGCACATCTGAAACTTTTTCTTATTAAATTCTCAAGTAAATTACGATTACAATTAGAAAGATAACAGACACAATTGTCTGCTAATTGTCAATAAAGCTGAAAAGTTTCAAAATACCGTTTTACTTGCAACAATTCCAACAATTCCTTTATGTTTCTTGAACGATAAGGGTATTATAAACCATCTATAATATGAATGATGATGATTTAATCGTTTTCAATTGTCTTGTCCTGCTTATCGCAGATGGACTAATGAGAGCTTTATATTAAAGCTTAAAGATTTGCTCAACCATCAAACAGCTGTAACTGGATTCTGTCGAATAACAAATCGATTTGGTGCATCAATCAGACAATTGTAGTAATGTGATCTAACATGAAAACCTGTAATGACAGTTTCAATTGTTGTCCTGTAATTAGGAAAGTTTAACAAAACGAAAGATGAGAAGCAACAATTTGATTTACAGCCAAATTCTAAATATAATCCCACAATTAAGAATAGAATGCCTCACAATTATAAAGTGGAAATAGTTAATGATTTGTTTTTATTGATAAATTATTAATGAATTAATTACTTGTTGACTATAAAAATAACAATAAATATTGACAATAAAAATGTCTGTTTAACGTTTAGAAAAATTTTAATTATTGAATTGTTACAAATGTGTTGTAGTTTATTGCAAAATTCTACGTCAATGAGATCACGTATTATTTGATTATTTATAAATGGTATTACTAATTATAGAACTATAACCATATATGAAATTGTATTATTACAATTAAATATATTTATTATTGAAATCAATTGATATTACCGGAAATTGCTGAGAAAAATCGTTAAAATCGGATGTGGGAGAGAATCTTTCGAATTCCTGTAGGAGTCTCCTCTTAATTCAATTCGATTGATTTACTAGAAATAAGTAGAACACCACATCATAAATAGATAGCGTATTTTTTTTTTTGGTAATTATTTCCCTGCAGATTATCTGTTGAGTGTAAAAATCGATTAACTTGACACAAGCTAATGAAAAGTATTGAAATTTCGAGTTAATTGAATTTTTAATTTCTTAACGACTAAAGTTTGCTACCAATTTGTGTTCAGGATTGAATTGAGTTTATTAAAAAAAGACGCAGAACGGGTGATTTCTCAAAGGATACATCTGTTTCAGTTTGATAACTTCTTTGATTTCACTTAAAGCAATTGGAAGAGAAAGTGGTGTATTTTTGGTGGATGCGCCGGGCGAATTCTCTCACCTCCCTAATTAATCTTTTTTAATTAACAGCAATACCTGGTTTCCCGCCCTCAAATACATTCATTTATCAAAGATTGAAAGCCAAATTTTGATGATTAGTAGTTGTCATCAGCAATTTTCTTATTTCTTGTACATTCATAGAAGATACAATTAACAGAATACAATATACCAACATCATTAATCAAAATAATGTATAAAGTTCAATTAAACACAAAGATAGAGCAACAAACTAGAAACTACATCACGCAATTAATATCGTGTTCAACAGAAACTAAACAGAATGTTTTACCGACTTCTGTACTATCTTATCTAATCAAATAAAAAATAAAAAAACATTGGTAGACTACAGGGAATGATAGATAGACCAGGGTAATGCACCCTAAAGATGTTAATATTATTTGACTCTAGCAAGGTGAAATTTTGTTGGTAATATTGAACAAATGATGGAATTCAATAATAAACCATCTGCACGTCGACCTACATAAAAAGAAGTTCAGCAACAGGTGTTGAAGGTAACACAAAGATCCATAAATTCAATCAAACAAAAGACATCAAACAACTATATAGAGTAAGAGTTAAAACTCAGCAGTTATTAAATCTACTGGAAATGAGTGGAATAGTTGGAAATCGAAAATAGAGGTTATTTACAAAACAATTTGTGAAGTTACTGATGGAATATTCCATCAAATGTGTGAATTTTCGTGGATGTGCTAGATAAGGCTTAATAATTACAAGAAACCTTTCGAAATTATCTTTTGATGCGTGTAAATCTTGGTTGATGTATCCGCAGTGTTAATGTTAATTTGTTGTACACACAACAACAAATACAACAAGTGTAAAACGAAAACAATTTCAGCCAAATTCATCCAACAATCATTTGCTTAATTCAATGGAAACTATTTTTCTTCTAAACAAAGATGGGGAGTATAACCTGGAATTTGTTGTTTTATATAATCTGAATCGAGAATTTCGAATTTTCAATCAATGTCTACCCAAAAATGTAAACAATCTGTTTTGGGTTAACGTTGAATTTCTGCTAAACAATCATGAATGTTGGAAAACAATTTTCAGAGTTATGGAGGGTGGGTGGCAGATTATCAAAAAAAAAAAATTTAAACATAATTGACCGTTCACCTATCCAGAACCGAAATCAGTCAGCCAGTCAGTCAATCCGTAATATAGTCTTAAAACAAACAAAACGATCTGGTATAATTGGTGGAATTCATCCCCATCTGCAGTCACCCAACGTATCCAACTTTCTTCATTAACTACAGATTATCTACATTATTGATTAGAATTTCAATATGATGGAAATTTGTAAAATACCAACAACCACACAACTATATATCTGAAGTTAGATTTCAACATTTGACTGTTGTTTTTGATGTGAAAAAACCCTTCAAAACAATATTTCCCCATTTGAATAGCGGAAATCGAAAACGGCGTGAATTATAGCAGATGCGTTTTGTGAATGTAATTAAGGTACATTTGAAACGAAGAAAAATGATGTTCAATCAATCTCCCACCAAATACTAGTTTGTGTAAAGTAAATAGAAATTCCATCTCTTACATTTTATAGAAATAAAAGCAGCAACAATAGAATAAATTCCTATATTAAATAGAGGAAGTAGTTTATGTGACAAGCTTTACAAATATGTCCAAGACCTGGTACATTATGAAGGAAGAAAACATTCGCATTCAGTTATCAATCTTAAAAGGCGTGTTTGTTGTGTATGAACGGATTAAACAAGTAGCAAATCCGGTGAGCCCCGGAGATCTAAAGTTTTCATTCTGTAAATAAGATCTCCTGAAATTATCCACTTCTTTCACGGTTAAAAATACTAGCGTAGGAGCTATACCAACTACTGTGGATGTAATTGATTTATTATTTCTGTAGAAGTTGTTTCTCTTATTCGAAAGTATTAAATTTCGACTTCAATTTATAGAGAATCACTATAGGTGCGATAAAGACAACAAACATTCTCCCATCTATTTGTATGTTTAATCACATCGCAGCTTTGCTCTTTGACTATGTTGAGTGTCACCTTCTTGTTTCTTTCTACTAACTGATTTTCACGATTATTAATTACAGATTAATACATCATGTACGGCCTAATATTGGAGAACATGTCTGAATATATTAAACAAACTTATGGTGAAGAGAAATGGGAAGAAATCCGACGTGCTGCAGCAGTCGATCAACCAAGCTTCAGTACACATCAAGTCTATCCTGAATCATTAATTCCAAGATTATCGAAAAAAGCCGTTCAGGTAAAATAACAAAAAAAAAAAACAATCCTCAAAAACATTGATTAAATTTTATAATAATCGATAGATATTGAATGTAACTGAACGTGAATTCTTCGACCAAATGGGTGTATTTTTTGTTGGTTTCGTTAGTCAATATGGTTATGATCGTGTATTGTCCGTATTAGGCAGGCATATGCGTGATTTTTTAAATGGTTTAGATAATTTACATGAATATTTGAAATTTTCTTATCCACGAATGCGTGCGCCCAGTTTTATTTGTGAAAATGAAACAAAACAAGGATTAACATTACATTATCGTAGTAAACGTCGTGGCTTTGTTTACTATACAATGGGACAAATACGAGAGGTATCTACAATTCTAAACTAATCGTGATCTTTATCATTATCTCAATTCCAATTATAATCGAGATAATGATCAAGATTTGTGTTGAAAAAAAGCTATTCATATTTTTGTACATACAGGTAGCGCGACATTTTTATCACAAAGAAATGAAAATTGAATTGGTTAAAGAAGAATTGTTATTCGATATGGTACATGTAACGTTCCAATTGACATTTGATAATCGTGCATTTACATTGGCATCATTAGCGATGACACGTGAAGAAAAACATTTACCAATCAGTGCATCAGTGTTGTTTGAAATATTCCCATTTTGTATTGTTTTTGGGTAATTGTTTTTCCAAATTTTAATTCATTTAAATACTTATTTTAAATTGAAATTTATCAATTTAGTTCCGATATGATTGTACGTAGTATAGGTAATTCGTTAATGGTTATTTTACCAGATTTATTAGGCAAGAAATTAACAAACTGGTTCGATTTGGTGCGTCCATTGATTGCTTTCAAATTCCAAACGGTAAGTGTTCAACATTATTTTTGTTATTAATCCAATTGTTGTTGCTATCAGACAATGAAAAAAAAATACATGAGACATTTTCGCACGATTTCGATCTGATCCATTTAATTTTTTCTTCCTCGAAACGTCAGATCGTTTTATTCCCTGGAAAATTTATGGAGATTTTCTTCTGTATCGACGGAGAAAAGAGCGTTTGAAAACAATAGAAAACAGTTATCTATTGGCAAAGTATCACACCTTCACGTATCTCAATCTTGACTGAAAGGTAATCCAATTATGTCATTCAAGACTGTATCGGAAAAATCTATACAGAGACTCTAAAAGATTGCAATCGATTATTTCTTCATGTCAAAGCCTTTCAATAAGGCCGAATCAACGGTTTCATTGAATTTATTTGGTTTTTGTCCGATTTCACTAACTAAAGATCATCAAGTTTGACTAACAGGCCCTTTGGCAAGTAACGTCAAAGTATTTACATAGTCGATTGAGATATTGAAACTGAAAGGATGGTTGTCCCATATATGTTTAATATTGTCCTGCTGCTGTAGAATAAAGACGTACGAGTCCTAAACTATGCTTGAGCAAGTAACAAAAAATCTACTTCAACTGTTATCACAATTCAGATAATGTGATCGAACGGCTACAGAATAAGCATCGCTTCACTGGCTTAAGATTCAGCAAGATTGCATAATTTTCTACCGATTTTTAAAGCTCAAGCACTTTTAATGATTGCCTGAATAGATTAAAAATCGTTTATAGCGTAGTAAATGTAAAAATGAATAGTCAGTCGCAGAATACAAATGAAGTAAAAGCAAAAGAGCGGATTAATAACGTGTGGCCAGAATTGATACAAAATTACAAACATTTACATAAGCGACAAGATATTTAACAAAAAGTTGATTTTTCAAAGGGTCTAAACTTCCTGCCTTGAGCATGGACACGGACAACAAAACCTTTATTACCCTCACGATGAAATTTGCCGTGAATATCCACTTCGTAAGATTTAGTCCGGAAACTTTCTGTAATTAACCAAAATGAGACGAATTGCCTTTATCTGTTTGGATACAACCAAATAATACACGAAGTTTCAATGATGTTGATGATGAATGTACTAATTGATGGTGAACAAAACTCTTAGTCCGCAATGTGTGCAGCCCAAAAGCTCTTGAGGCACTAATTCAATACTAATTTTTATAGAATGAAGTATAATTTACCTGACATTGAAGTGAAATCGTTCAAATGGACAAGTTTCTATCTCCTATAGTGTTCTTTATGGTTAAAATTGACCATATTTACCTCAATCAAACTCATTAAAGAGACCGAAATTAAACCACATAGTTCTAATGCAAAATTATCAAAGTTTAAATTGTATATCACATACTATCATTCACCCCATCCCTAATTCTAGTCTTTGATATTCAATTTTCACCTCATAAAATTGGGATTGCTTTGTTTGACATTTTAGATTCTCAATCGTACAAATAATATTTTCGAATTAGTTACTGTTGAACCGATCATAAATGATCGTCCAGCTGAACGGCGACAAGATGTGATGTTAAGTGATGAAATCGATATAGAAGAAGACAAAAATTTACGCCTAAAAGGTGCGGTTTTTTTATTATTTTTTTTTATTTATTTTTTAATAAAAACATTCCATTCATTTCTTACGGTTTTAAATATATATATAGGGCAGATGATCTATATGGATAATTGGAGAATGATGATGTATCTGGGTACACCGGTAATGCCCGATTTGAATTCACTCATCAATTCTGGACTGTACATCAACGATTTATCTATGCATGATTTCAGCAGGTATTTAATAATCACCCTGTCACCCCTGTAGTTTATATGGTCGGATTCACCAAGTTGTCATCATCATCATCATCATCAAAAGATTGAGGACTTGTAACACTTTTGATTACAATTTTTCCAATGATGGTGATGATGACGACTTAGAGAATCAGATGAAAGATCGATACTTTTCAATATTCAACCAAATCAAATTGCATGTGAAAAGTTGAGTCTTATCAATTTAATTTTAGAGAGTACACACTTAAACGGATTCCATTTAACTAAAAAACTTTCATGTATAATCTGGCAAAAAGGTATTTCTAATAAAAAAGCCGTAAACAAGTCTGCTTAATGTCAGATTTTGATTAAATTCATTTGATTATTTGAATGTCGAAAAATAAGAAATGATTTTTATTCTAGACCTGTAACAGATTCATTTTAATGGGGTTGTTGTTGTTGTTGTTGTTGTATACGTTTAATGAAAACTTTATTAGTTAGCAACAATTATATTGTTCATTCAGTAACGATTTCCACATCAATACCCATGAGTTCGCTTTTCAATTAATTAAAACCAAACGAAATATAATAGATGAAACTTATTGTTTTTGTTCATTGTAAAGTTTTCAAAAATTGTTTTGAGTTTATGCAATTTTCTATGATATTCTTGTTCTATTTGGTTGATTGTAGAGACTTAATGTTGGCCGGTACACAACAATCAGTTGAATTAAAACTTGCACTAGATCAAGAACAACAAAAAAGTAAAAAATTAGAAGAATCAATGCGTAAACTTGATGAAGAGATGCGACGTACTGATGAACTTTTATATCAAATGATACCAAAACAAGTGGCTGATCGTTTACGAAAAGGCGAAAATCCAATCGATACATGCGAAGTTAATTATTTTTTTATTTTAGTTTCGTATTTAATAAAACAAAAACAATTTTTTTTTCTCTCTTTTGTTCTGTATTCTCATAGATGTTTGATAGTGTATCAATTCTATTCTCGGATGTTGTCACATTCACTGAGATTTGTAGTCGAATTACACCGATGGAAGTTGTTTCAATGCTCAATGGAATGTACTCAATCTTTGATACTCTAACTGAAAGGAATCACGTATATAAAGCAAGTTGTTCAACATTAATTATTGGTAAACAGAAACAACAAAAAACAAAAACTGGTAAATTTCAGGTAGAGACGATCGGTGATGCTTATATGGTAGTGTCCGGTGCACCCGAAAAAGAAGGTAATCATGCTGAACGCGTCTGTAATATGGCATTAGATATGATTGATGCTATAACAGATCTAAAAGATCCATCAACAGGTTTTATGGAATTTTATTTGTTTTTTTTATTTATACGATTTAAAATTATATTTATTAGGTCAACATCTGAAAATTCGAGTCGGTGTACATTCCGGTGCTGTAGTTGCAGGAATTGTCGGTTTAAAAATGCCAAGATATTGTTTATTTGGTGATAGTGTGAATACAGCATCACGTATGGAATCAACAAGTGAAGCTATGATGATCCATATATCGGAATATACAAGAAAATTATTACCAAATACTTATAGAGTTATAGAACGTGGTGAAATTCAAGTTAAAGGCAAAGGTAACGAATTCTTTACAACAACAACAAACAAAAAAAAACAAAACATAGGGTTGTGTGGAGTGTGCAGAGTAAATGCCGCCGGTGCTCTATTCGAGACATTCTCATAACAATAAAATTCAATTATAACGACATTTGAGTTAGTTTCGTTATTTCAACGCTGCAAATAGAAAAATAACGATGAAATTTTTCACAATTATTAAAATGGTAGTAGAAAAAAAAGCTTATATGTTCGAACTTAAGCTCTAATACACACAAAGGTTTAGGTTTAACATACGATACCTGCCAATCATGGCTAAACTAGCAAGATCCCCCTGATCCGCGTCGCCAGACTCAGCCCAGTTATTGAATTCCTGTCAGAGCTGCCGTCTTTTTCGTTTTGTTCAAATTTTTCCACTGGTTTTTTCCAAAGCAAACGGTTGTCATTAAGGTCGTTAGACGCTACTTTCGCTGCAACATGGATTGCTTCTGCCGTTGCAGCGGTAGTTCAGCTGACTTAATGTAGTCATCATTGTGGCTGCATTACAGAAGACTACCCCAAACAAAGCTCACATTGACGCACTGACTGCTTCATAATAAAGGCTGAGGTCATTCTTGCAGTTTTATAAGTGCTCTTTTTCCGATAGTGCAATACCCTGTTTTATGTTAGAAACTTCTGAATGTATCCTGCAAAATCTCCATCCAGTCCTTTCTATAAATAGTTTTTCACAAAGACACCTCCTCAGGTTGCATGAAGACGTATTGGTTGAAATGTAAAGAATCCCGACCACCTTTACAACGTTTAGAACGCAAATCATTAAGTCAACAAGACTTCAATGCAACGGTTGATAATCGACCAAGACATGATACACGGATACCATCAATTGGTGAAGATAAACGACCTGGTATTTATTCACCAATCACATTTCAAGATGTTGCTAGAAGAAGTATAGCAAGTTCACCAGTGAAAAAGACAAATGGACGAGGTTGATAATTGTGCAAATCTTCTTTGAAATTCTCTTTTATTAAGTTTTTTTCTATTTTCCTAGAAACACGATCAAATTCGGCTGGTGCTGTGTATACAATCAAAGATCCAGCTGATTTGTTTGGTTCAATGGTAATCGACGATATTAAAGAAGATAATGTTGTGGTAGCAACAACAACAACACAAAATTATCTACAACGTTCATTAACAATACCATCACATCATTTATTCAATCAAGAGATCAGTTTAACATCACAAGGTACACCACAATCATCAGCTCCCGGTATTCGACATTCAAAAGATAGAAAATTTAATAGAGATGAAGATGATGATAATCAGAAAGATTTACAATATGTATTTGGTAAATCAATGCATGAATATGCAAAAAAATTGGGTAATAATAATACAAAACGAAGTGATAATAATAGTTGTAAAGAAATGGTGGCAACATCGAAAAGTGATGGTGATTTGTTGGAAAGACAAAATCCAAATCATTTAACAAACAGTAGTAGTCAACAATTGAGTAAATCACAAGAACAGAAACAACATCATCACCACCATCATCACCATCATCATCAACCGTGTTGTTCGAGTTTTGGAAGTGGTGGTAGACACCGATTTCAAAGTAATGCTTGTAACATAAGTTAAAGGAATTGAAATTAAAAATCAATACACAAAAAACGCGACAATATTGTAAAAACCAAAATAACAAAGAATCGAATTTCGATCTCCTACAATAATAATAATAATAATAATCAGTATTGAATATTTATTTTTTAGAGACAAAAAAATAAATCATATCTAGTTATATAGATTGGAAAATTATTTCTTATAAATAATAACAAATTTCTGTTAGAATCTTGATGTGATAATTGTTATTCAATAAAATTTGCAAAAATTCTCAATTCATTGATCATTATCTAAAATAAGGATATTGAGGAATTCTTTATTTTCATTGTTGTTAACAATAAAAAGTGTCTAGATGTAAAATATTTTTTCGGAACTTTAATTACAAATAGCCTATTACTGTTGTGTAAATATCACACGTCAATAAAGTACACGTTTACTGAAACAATCCTAGTTTTTCTGCTTGTTAGCCTATAGCCGTACAAAAGTAGAGAAACGCTTCTAGATTACTTAACAATATTGGAGAGTTGGGTGAGCTAGCCTTGAAAAGAACCAATTCCCTTCAATATTGTATAAACTTTCAAATTGATAACGTGTTTTGTAGGCACTTGTACAAATAGAACAACGATGCGTGATCAAATTTCTTATTAAATCGCGTGCAAAACCGAAAATTACATGACGTGTATAAGAAGACTGTTGTTACACGTGCTGATTTAGTCCCAAGCGACTTCATTTCACTACCTCACCTGAAACGAACTTATTTGGTCGGTTGCCCCTTATTATCGATCTTTGGGGGGTGAATTACGTCGCTAAAATATACATCGGAGTAATTGGTCTTTTGTGAGAGTTTTTAATTTTAGATCTAGAAGCTAACCTGTTTCGAGTGGAGTTGTCTTGTTAACATCTGTGAAGTTCTCACAAAAACGCAGGATCAATGAATGCTTGAACAAAGTGTGTGAAAAACCGAAAATTACATGACGTAAGAAGACTATTTACACGTACTGATTTAGCCCCAAGCTACGCCAACGAACTTATTGGTCAGCTGTGATAATGCTCTCGTATACAGTGAAGAAGCCAAATCGATCCTTGGGGGTGAATTATGTTGCTAAATTATACATCGGAGTCTTTTGTGGAGGTTTTTAATTTTAAATATACAACTACAAAACAGAAAAAGAAGCTACCCTGTTTCGGGGGTGACTTTCCTTGTTAGCATCTGTGAAATTCACACAAAAACGCTGGATCAATGAATGAACAAAGTGGATAACTTGTACTGTGATCTCGGAAAAATTCGAGGAAATACAGCCAAAATTCAATTTTAACGAGAAAAATCTCATTTATAGTAAAATCAATGTTTTCTTTTAATCTAACAGCTGCCTTTATCATTATAATCGAAAAAAAGCTCACGTAGGTAGGCAACAAAACAATCCGAAAAATTTCGTAATTTATTTATAGAACATGTAACAAATATAAATGTCAAAAATACAAATATAAAAGTAAACTTAATACTTAATAGTAATAGCAAAAAAAAAAACAGTAAGAATAGATTAATGATTGGCTGAAACGGTTCGCCATCCCTTAGCTTTTGGTCCAAATTTGTAAACTAATCGTCTTCCGGGCACTGGCAATAATACTTTACTTTTATAGTAATATCTCATTGCACGACTAAACTTCTCATAAGTCATATTATCATTTTTCTTTCGACTACCCCATAATCTTGCCACTTTATCACTTTGTACAAATTTAAATGTACCCTCCTCGAAATTATCCCATTTGATCAAATGCGGACATGTATTACCATCTTGTAATAAATGTATTATAAATTCCCACAGTTTTTGTGAACGTTTACCTATAATAATAATAATAATAATAGTTTTAAAAGTATAGACAGTATGTAAATATAGATCTTAACAAAAGTAAAGTGTGTGCAATTTTATCAGTTTCACCTTGAACTTGACGATTGCACCACCATATCAGTGCCGCTGTACCTTCTCGGAATAGATTAGAATATTATCGATAAAATCAATTATTAACGAATTTATAATTGAATACATTTTTTTTGTTGTTTCTGTTGTTTTAATTACGTCAATTTTTTTTAATTATGATTTATTTGTGGCTTAATTGTTCCTCGTCAATCTAGTAAACCGCAAACAATAAACCACGATAGTTTTTTTTTTTTGTTTATTTAAAATGATAATTTATTTATTTATTTTTGATAAGACCGCAAATAAGCGTCCAGATTTTTTTGACAATTTTTTTTGTTGTTGTTCAAAAGCTCACCTGTCTTATTTTTAATGGATGATTTTGATGAACGTGGTCTACCTGGCCTTCTCGGTGTATTACCGATAATACTGTCACCTTAATTGATTTTTAATACAAAATAATCGTTAATTAATTGTAATAATTAAATTAAAATCGTGATATCTACCTGAATCTTGATTAAATGTAATAATAGGTTGATTGTTATCACAACTATTGTCGAAATTGTTATCACAATTTACTGCTGAAAATTATAAATAAATAAATAAATAAATAAATAAATAAATAAATAAAGGTCAAGTATTGTCTAATTTTATTGATGAAGCCAACAAAATTTTGTTTAATTACGTTCGCTATAATTTGATTATTTGAATAGATAGATAGACAAATAGATGGAAGAATATCTGCTATCTTTGTTGTACTAGTTACAATAGTGGCGATCCTATCTATTATGCGAGTGGTGCGTTACCCAAATTTTAGGCCGGTCCGTGGTCTCTCTAATTTAACGGAAAAAACTGTATAGTTAAAGGGGACAGCCACCCTTGCTGTGGCCAAATATCTAGGATCGCCACTGATTTAGGAGTGTAGTAACTACCTGTATTTTGTTCATTTCTAAGGTACAATTCTTTGGCTTTATAGATGGCTGTACCGATAGACTTTGATTGTGCAACTAATTGACATTTATCTTCAGATAAATGACTGAATATGTAACCGGAAAATGATTGAAACCGTTGAAAATATTTTGCTTTTTCTTCTTGATCATCTTCAATACAAAACAATGAAACTTCATTATCAATAAATCTTATAACATCATCTGTTTTCCATTCTATCATTGGTTTATTGTTATTTAAAGGTGGAGGATCATAATCATCTAAAATTATAAATAAAAAAAAAAAGTGTTTTTTAAATTTATACTTTCAAACAGCTAATTTAATACAAATCTCTTACTGAAATCAGATGAGAACAGTATACTACTAAAAATGTCTAATTCATCCAACGGGTCAAGTGTCTAGAAGTACGCAAAAAGAAATTGTAAATATTTATTCCATAATAATCAATGTTTATGTTGCACACATACATACATATATTTATCAAATTAAACATTATTTAAAATAATAAAGGAGGAAATACTGACGTCCGGGAATCCCAACAATTATATTTATAAATATTTTGCATAAAATGACAACTACAGATAATAAATGATTAATTTAATGTGGTTTTTGCAAATCTGTATCAGATCCGAATTGTTCCGGAATTAGACGTCCATGAAAGCCAATATTTTACTATAGGATTGGCTTGATTCTTGACTCTATCTACATTGTCATCTATAATATTTGTCATTGTCATCGTTAACAAAAAGTATGGAGTCTCAAATGATTTTTGACGCAGAATCCTTCTATTAAATGTTGACCGTAATGGAACCTTTAGCACCGATTCATACTTGCGGTGTCACTAAATCAATCCTCAAAATTTCTTAAAATAAATATGTGAGATACTGAAAGTTACTTTTATTTGTGGAACCCACAGTTTAAGAAACGCAGTTTGCACATAGACCGTTAACTTTGAGTGCCCCCACTGTTTGGGGTGCTTGCACAATTAGCCCAAAATTTTGTATACTTTACTTTTTCTTAAATTTTTAATTTAAATGGTTTTTATTTTTTGACCACGAACGGAGTCCTTTGATTGAACGGGATTAACTCACTGTCTTGATAATGAAGACAGTTTATTAACATTCCCTTCATAAAACTTTGAAATTTTAACCAATAAAGCAGTGATTCTCAAGGGGCGCCTCCCTGCCCTGAAAAATGTAAAAGAGGAGCCCGTAAAAGAAGTAAATTTTAATGGCAATTTTACAACCAAAGACGTCATGTGAAAACTATATTACTATTTTAGCACAAATTCGGTTAGACTATTTCTAGGGGAGTAGCGATTGAAGTTGATATGGAAAAGGGGGCGCGAATACAACAAGATTGAGAACCTCTGCAATAAAGCTTTCTTATCTATCTTAAATCTCAAAGCTGTAAGATTGTTTTCACACACACCGGTAAAACCGGAGCCAGAGCCAGAGCCAGAGCCAGA